>VZTD01002529.1:85263-118126 GCA_013397725.1 Rhagologus leucostigma | reverse complement strand
AAAAAAACTTTGTTTTTTTTTTTTTTTTTGTTCAGCTCAGAAATATAACCAATAGTAATCATTTTTAAAAATGAAAATGTTCTGAGTCAATCACCTGTCATTTCCTTACCATTTTTCTGATAAACTGAGATTATGATTATAAGGGAAAGCAGATATCTTTATCTACAGATAAAGTACAAATAGTTTTCACTGTTCCAAGTCATTACTCCTTGGTGTGCTTCTGACCTCAAAGGTGAAGAAAAAACCTGAACAATAAAAGTAGTGAGAGGTAATGGTGCAAGGTGCTGGCAAGGATATTGAGTTTTCAGGGGAATTAGCTGGAATGAGTGAATAGGGCATTATAGCTCAAATCCCTATGGTGGTGGACTTTTGGCTGCTGCTGCTTTGCTACCAGACTCTGATTGTGATATTTGGTTCAGAGGTCTGGCATTTCTTGAGCCTTCACTGCTCACAGACATGTTCTTTACTCATCTGTGTCAGCAGGATGAGTAAGGATGTATTAAATTGCCGACTAC
The DNA here is from genome assembly GCA_013397725.1 of Rhagologus leucostigma. Classification (NCBI taxonomy): domain Eukaryota; kingdom Metazoa; phylum Chordata; class Aves; order Passeriformes; genus Rhagologus; species Rhagologus leucostigma. The sequence continues at coordinate 117,611 of VZTD01002529.1, read as the reverse complement.
AAGCACTGTGGTTAGATTACCCATTAGTGGTAACTCTGGGCTGTGCTTGGAAAACCAGTATGATTGAAAGGTATGTCTGCAGTATTATTTCTTTTTATCCAGCTACGAGAATCAAATCTTAAATTTGCATACCCATTGTTCAGATATGCTGATGAGTATGCATTTTGCTTTGTGATGATCAGTTTTCAGTTGGAGAATTAGGCTAAAATGAATTTTATATTTAGTTAAACATGTTTTAATCACATGAATATCTAACCTTTTGCAAGTGCTAACTGGAATCAATTTATCACTTGGCCATCTTTTACTGGTAAGACATATACATTTAAAATATTATTTGTGTCCATGTATGCACATACAGGTTTCTCAGATTTCTCAGAATTTTTCACTTTTAGCCAAGGTTGAATTCATATTTCATATTTTTCATATGAAAATATATTCATATTTTCAGACACCTGAAGGCTCTGCTGCCTTTCGGCTGGACCGTGGTAGGCTGGAGAGCTGGACGGAGAGAACCCCAGTGAGGTTCAACAAGGGCACGTGCAGGGTCCTGCCCCGGGGCGGAACAACCCCAAGTACAGCACAGGCTGGGGCTGCCCCACTGAAGAGCAGCTCTGCGGAGAAGGACCTGGGAGTCTTGGTGGATCACAAGGTGACACTGAGCCGGCAGTGTGTCCTCGTGGCCAGGAGGCCCAGTGGGATCCTGGGGTGCGTCGGGAAGAGTGTGGCCAGCAGGTCAAGGGAGCTGATCCTCTCCCTCTGCTGGGCCCTGGTGAGGCCACATCTGGAGTGCTGTGTCCAGTTCTGGGCTCCGCAGTACAAGAGAGAAATGGAGCTTCTGGAGAGTGTCCAGCAAAGGGTCACAAAGATGATGAGGGGTCTGGAGCATCTCTCTTATGAGGAGAGACTGAGAGAGCTGGGCCTGTTTAGTCTAGAGAAGAGAAGACTGAGAGGGGATCTCATCAATGCATATAAATATCTCAGGGGCAGGTGCCAAGAGGATGGTGCCAGACTCTTTTCAGTGGTGCCCAGTGACAGGACCAGGAACAACGGCCATAAACTAAAACACAGGAAGTTCCACCTCAACATAACTTCTTTATGGTGAAGGTAGCACAGCACAGGAACAGCCTGCCCAGGGAGGTTGTGAAGTCTCCCTCTCTCGAGAAATTCAAAACCCAGCTGGACATGTTCCTGTGTTACCTGCCCTGGGTGGCCCTGCCTTGGCAGTGGTTTGGATGAGATGATCTCCAGAGATCTCTTTCAACTCTAAATATTCTGTGATTCTATAATTCATCATGGATCAGCCTTCACTGTGTAGTTATTTTTATGTTAGTGTTGAGCAAGGATGGATTCACTGTAGAAGGTAGAATTGCTATTGCTTTCTCAGCTGTAGCATGTGCTCTGACTTGCACAGTGAGGGAGAAGCAGTGCATCTTTATCCATCTGAGGGAGAAAATGCACAGCTTGCCCTCCTCCAGGTGCATCCTTAGCATGATGGCAGCACCACCGTTCCTGCAGTTATCATCTTTACTGCGAGTGGAAGAGCAGGCCCTGGTGTCATGCTTGTGTTCTGCTGCAAAAATAGAAATGTGATGCTTGGATCTGTCAAGTAAATATTACCCAAAAGACTACCAGTTCTTACCACAGGGCTTCTGCATTCCTGCTGGCTCTGAAGCTGTCCTTGAGAAAGTCATAGAGGCGTACTGCAAGAAAGGATCATGGAAATCTACTCTGTGGCTGAAGGAAACGACCGCATGGTTATGAAAGGTGGCTTGGGCTTAGTTTGGAGAGCAAGAATTGTTCACAAGTTTGTGATGAGGGTTTTGTTTCAATGAGTCCATCAGCTGTCCTCATATTACCCTCTACAAAAGTGTCACGACTCTACTTCCTTGACAGGATGCCTTTCTCTCCATTAATGAGCTTGAAGTGTAAAAGGCTAACATCTTAAACTGTGCCTTTAATAGTGCTCTTAAATTCAGAATTTATCCTGCACAGCCCTGAGCAGCTCTGCTGGGGATCTTGCTTTTGTGGTAAGGAACACATTTTCCCAGGCCATCTTACTGTGTGTTGTGAGTGTAAAGACTGAGACATGTGTCACTAGGCAGCCCTTACTGGCATAATTTCATTTGCATTAGCAGGATTGACTGAATGTTTAACACTGCAAAACACAAATACAAATAAGACTTGACACAAGTGAACTAAAGTAATTAATTAGGCTGAGTGGATGTTATGGTAGAATATTAGTTAAAAATCTTTTAGTTTAGAAAGTTTTTTTTTTGTAATTTGCAGCTATGCAATCAATTTTGCTGATACGGGAAAAGCTTGTAACTTCAGAAAATAGATAAGGTACCTGAGAGGTAGTCCATACTGTATATCTAAAGAATTAAATTTATCCTGACAGCCATCAGCAGTTCTTCAGCTCTGATGAAGAAAAAGTTATTTAAAAGTTCTCTCACCATTTACTGAAAGTATTGATTAATATTACTGTCATAATTCTAGGATTTTAGTGGTAAAGCTTCATTATGATACAGTTGTGCTCGGAGAGTTTTGTCCAAGGATTGATCCACCTCTGTTAATTTCGTGCTTTAAGACAGGACCCAGCTTAGGCTTTGCTCTGTTTGGAAAGAGGAATGAAAAAAGGGAGATGTTGGTTGGGAGAAGGTGGCATTGGGAACTAACCCACTGCCTTGATGGAGAAGATAGGGAGAGGTGAAAGGATCAAAAGCCTGTAGCCAGAGAGGATGGTGGTACCTCCACTCTGGCTGCTGCTATCCTTGAATCATTGAATAGAATCATTTGGAAAAGATTTCTGAGATCATCAAGTACAATCATTAACCTAGCATCACCATATTCCCCTCTAAACTTTGTTCCTAAGTGACACAGCTACATATCTTTTAAAACCCCCTAGTGAAAGTAAGCTTTTCATACTTTCCCCTAAAATCTATCTCAAATGAATAATAGCATATTCTACACTGTGCACTTATATCCTCAGTATTACCAATATATAAATGTTTTCCTTTGACATTTTCTATCCAAAGTCTACGACATCTGTGAATTGAACAAGCTTATATGAGGAATAGACAAAAAACCAAATATCTAATATGACATAACCAGGAGTTATTCAGCAGCAAGACATTAACCCCATTTTCAACACTCTTCTTTAGAGATACATAAAACAAGCTCTAGAGGCATGTAAACTGGAAATCTTTAATGGTGTTAGCTTCTTAGATTTTGAAACCTTTATTTTTTTGTCTTTTGCAAATTGCATCTGCTGTGACTATTGTTAAGGGAAGTCAGCTGTCTTTTCTTCAGCTGATGTCAAACCTACCAGAGCCTTTATTCCTATTTATAGCCCTTTAAAACTTAAAGATGTAGAAGTAATGCTTGGAAATATCAGTGTTTCAACATCTAGAGCAGAAAATTAACTCACTCGAAATAATAAAATACAAAATGTAAAAACTAATTCCTCCATATTGGAAGACCATAAATTTTTCCACTCCTCAGTCAACACTACGGTATATAAACATTTTTTCTGGCCTTTAAAATTTATTAAAAAAAAATTCAGAACACGACAAAATTATTTGCGCAGAAAAGAAAAGTGTAAACAATGCTATAATCATGGACCAAATGCTGCCCTGGTAGTCTGGCAGAGATCCTGGTGGTAAAACACTGAAGTGCCCAAAGAAAATTTGGCCTAGCAGTCTTCTGATTTTCGAAGTGACAGGTTTCATCTTCCAGTGTTCTTCTACAGCCACTGAGGGAACTGCAGATCTACTGTTTCTCCTATAAACCTACTTGCTCGTACACCTTTTTGTTGTGCAACACCTACATATTACGTTCCTCTGTTACTGACCCCTTGCCGATTGTAGATCATAAAGGTGGTGCTGAGAAGGGTTGTTCAAGAACACTGAGCTTGACATCTCCCTACATACAACCAGCACAGATCTTCTTCTCCTCTGTCCAGCAGCTCTCCATGGCCAGAGCCATGACTGGCCATCAGCACAGCAGAATTCATGAGGCACAGCAGCTGAAGCCTGTCCTTGCCCTGGGTAACCTGCCTGTGGGTGTCAAAGGGATTGTGCTTGTAGTGACTGTGCCTAGGATAAACACTAAAGAGTTTTGTACATCCATTTGTCTTGGCTTGCTCTGCACAGGTGTCTCTATTGCAAGTTCTTCTAATACAGACCACACTTAAAATTGTGCCGTATGGGCACTGGCTAAAAATACCACTGCTTCACGTATTTAATTTGATGTTCTTGTGAATTGCACTGGACCTTCATTGCATAGGGAGTTTTTGAAATGCAGCACTTGTCTTCACTGTATGGAACCTCCCATTAAACACAAAATCTCTGGTATAAGTAGATTTATTAGCAGTTGCTGTGACTTCACCTTTAAAAGAGATAAAATTATCAGTAGCTAAATTAATTTTCATCACTTCTGTATTTGATTTATTAACAGTAAGACCCACTGGCTTGGCAGAGTTTGCAAGACCATCTGTCTTTTTGTGAATATCTTCAGCTAAATGCTTTTCTGTGCTAAGAAATCAGGCTTGGTGAAGTGATCCAGCTCTGCCAATGTGTACTATAAATTTTGTTTGACTTCTGAATAGGATAAGTCAGTTGTGGATAGAGGTGATGTTCACCTACACCTATGTAATGACTGGTTGAGAAGAAGGGGCGATATTTAACCTGTTCTTAGAAATCATTCACTGGCTGTGTGCTTGCTTTGTCTACCTGTTGGCCAGCTTGGCCCTTCTGAGTGGTGGTTCAAAGGCTGGAGCTCTGAAGAGTTAGAAGGAAAAGGGCTTTCTCTAACTAACTTTGGTTTCATTGTGGGTGTATCTTTCAACGATTGCTGTATTTTAAGAGCAGGTACCTACATGTAGGTTTATGACATTACAAATCCCACTTACAGACCTAGGTTGACTGAACATATCAACAAAATGTTGTAGAACCATTTCTGAAAAATTCAGTGTAGTAATTACAGGTAAAACACCTACTTTGAAGGAGAATTAGTGCTATAAGTAATTCAGGAAGCAGCAAATTTGATGGTCTTGACCACTTCACAGAATATTCTGAGTTGTAAGAGACCCACAAGACTCAATGAGTCCAACTCCTGGATATGCTCAGAATGCCACAAAAATTATACCATGTGCCCAGGAGCATTGTCCAAACACTCCTTCAGCTCTGTCAGCCTGGTGCTGTCACCACTGCCCTGGGGAACCTGTTCCAGTGCCCAGTCACCCTCTGGGTGAAGAACCTTTTCTCAGCATGCTTCAAAGGAGAAAGTTGTTTTTCTGTCTTTATGTGCACACCAGTAGAAGATTAAAAATCAGGATGGAAAATGCTACCAAAGTGCTAGTATTTTCTAATTAACCTTTAAGAATTAGAAACTACAGATGATTGAAAATTCTCAAAAGGTGAAATTTCTAGGCCTTTAAAGACTACATAGGAGGGGACCAACTTAAGGAACATTATCTTCTCTGAAAAGACTCCCATGCTGTTTTAAAGTCAGATGTTTTAAGGGATTAGTACATCAGAAATCATCTTTAAAATGACAACTTCTCTTGTAGCACAGATATATATTGCTGTACATATTCCTCAATCTTTCCTGAGGAACAGCCAACTTTTGCAAGCCTTTTTAGCTTGGCTGCTTGTGGATTAGTTGTCTGTAATTTTAAACTACTCCAGCCTGGTATTTGGGTTTGTTTTTAAGAGGTGGACCTACTTCTATAAAGTACAAGAGATTAATTTTTTCGTTTTGAAAAATACATTTGTGTAGGGAAAGCTGCATCTTGAAGTTTACTTCCATGTTTAAGACCTGTCTTACTGGAAGTTGTTATGATAGTAAATTTATATCAAATAGTTCTTCATATGTTACTCTACTGAGTAATATTTTTGACCTTACAACCCTCTAGTTGCTGCATAGCAGTGGTATAAACAGAAGTAATCCCCACAGGTTTGTATTTTCAGAATATGCTGTCTTTTGTAATAAAGTTGGCATCTGAGATGTCAGAGGTTACTAATGGTTTTCCAGAAATCCTCTGACAATTCCTTTCAAGAAGCATGTCAAATTTTCTTTTTGTACACCTCATAGGTTTGTATTACTGTCTAGGTTCTACTGAGAAGCTGTTTCTGGATGCAAGTGCTCTGGGCCCACTTTGCACCTAGTTATTCCAGCACCAGATGAGTGAGTGGCAGGCAGTTGGAAGGACAGCTGCAAAGGTAGCTGACTGAGGCACAACAAAAGCAGCTTTCAGCAGAAGGAACCCTGAATCTGAGCTGCCTCACTGAAATACTGAGGTGAGGTGTTTTACAAAGGGAAGGAAGACTGAAGGGAAAGCTGACAAGTAGAGAATTCTTATTCAAATTTTTACTACGATTTTCACAGGGTAAGTTAGATTATTAAAAAAACCCAAACCCACAGAAAACCAAAACAAGGAAACCCCCCCACCCACTAATAACACCAATAAAAAATCACCATCGCATAACCAAGCTAAACCAACCAACCAACCAACCAACCGACCAAATCCCCCAAAACAAACAAAAACCCTAACCCAACCCAAACAAAAAAATCCCCCAAAACAACAACAACAGCAACAAAAAAAAGCAAAACAAGGGGTAGAGCTATGATATAGGATAAATCATCTTACACCAGTGGGTTACTTTCTTAATTTAAACAGAGATGTTTTTGACTGTGGAGATTTTAAATGTGCAGCTATTAAAACTGAACAGTACAAAGGAGGTGTGCTTTCAGTTGGAAAGTTTCTGTGTAATTAGAAAAAACCTACATGTATAATTTTAAATACAAGTGCATTCTTTTCAAAGGCTCATTTCCTGATTCCCCTTCGCTTTTGCATTACTGGCACCCTGAATGATCTCACCTGCTGCTCTCTCCAATTCTGTTTTGGTTTCTATGTTATGAAAGCTTGCTTTCCTATTCCCAGTTTCTTCGGTCTTAAAGACTTGCATATTATAAACAATTATATTTTCCTTATGTAAAACTTATGTAAGACAAGCAAAGGATTATATGGAATTTATATAGTCTTGTTGGAACCTAGTAAGTTATAGGGGGAATTAGCTGTTACTAGCTATTTGATGCAGTACTTCAGTCTGCAACACTGGGTAATACAGTGGGGCTATGGTTTCTTATTCTTAAGGCTAAATATATCTATTTTTCTTTAATGCTAATGCAAAGACAAAGTCCCTGGGCACAAAGGCTACCACCAGAAAGAAGCATGCAGATCTGACATGTAATTTCCATTTGCTATTGGCCCAGTGTGTTCCTCTTAAAAGATATTCTTCATATTCCCAGGACAGGAATGAATCACAGCCATTTGAGTTTGTATACTGGCTACTAAATAATTTATTTCCACTTAGCCATTCATTCCCAGCATCCAACTATCCATTGCAGACATTGTAGTTGGGCATATAGTTTTTATAACTGATGTCTATACTGTATGTCCAGGGAGTCAGCTGAAGGTGGTTGGATTTTTACTGGAAATGAAATAGAATTGCACAGCTACACTATTTGTAAAGGTTCCTAAAAGTTTGGTCTCAGCAGAGGCTGTTCAGAAGAAGTATAGACCTACAGAGATGTTTAAATAGTAATCAGAGATTGATGGCTGTTGAGATTGTGAACAAAGAAAAAGCTTTATTGCTTCTGCTTTTATGTTTTGTCAGAAATATAGATGCCTTTTCACAGAGATATTTCTCTAGATACTTGACCTCTCTGAATTTAAAGAAAAAAAGTAGAGAAAGTAAGAAAACTTAGAGTCCTGAAGAACTGAAATAAACACTTGAAGTTAGAAAGGAATGTTAGGTAATGTCAGCAGTCAGGATTAGTAAATTATACCAATGTTATGGTACTCAGTTAAAGGTGAAATGCTTTCATCATTGTTTAAACCCCAAACTGTAAATGCTCTAAATTAGCAAATGGAAGCTCACACCAAAGTAGGTCTGATCTTGATTCTTGTTTTTCCAATTCTTTCTGGTCAGTCAGGTCATAATTTTGATTCTTGCTCTGGTCTTTTTTATTAGTAGAAAATAAAATTTTTGTGCCATCGTACTCACTTCAACTGTATCAGATTTTGATATGTACAATAGTTGTTTATGATGCCACTTCATTTTCAAAGACCTTTTTTAGTAATTTAGATTAGCTGTTTTATTCCACCCTTGAATAAATTAGTTTATAACAAAACAAAACAAAAAAAATATTACAACAAATCATTGGTTACTTGAAAGAAAAAAATAGCAATAAATGTTCTTCTTTTTTTCTGTGGGAATATTGTTTTCTTCAGAAACTTACATTTCCATTTCAGTTAAAAAACCTTATTTTTAGAAACACACTGCTGATATTTAGCTGGATGCCTAAACCAGTGCATTATCACTGAGAAAATGGTAAAATTTTCTGAGATGGTTGGCTCTTCAGTAATGACCAGTGAGTGCTTAGGACTCTGCCAATGAATGTATCTTAAACAGCATGTTTTAAAAAGGAATCAATGTTTGATAATGGGTAATAAAGCTCATTGTGATGTCCTGTGACTGGAGCACTTGGCAGATACCAGCTTTCCTGTATATATGCTTTCAGAGGAACACTGTAGGATGACTTATTTGAGTAAGTAGGTCTGTCAATAAAAGCACAAATTCATGCTATGCACTCAACTATCTGTGTACCTTGGCAGTTCTTTACTAAAATGTTAGCAGAAGCCTGGGGTTTGTATCATTGCTTGAGTTGTGCAAGAGGAACATGTAACACTGCAACTTGTCACAGCACCTGACTGCAGTTCTTGGTCTCTGACAGTACTGAGGCTGTTTGTGGAAAGTGAGCTTTTTCCTTCCAGCAGCACCACAAAGACGTTTACCCATGTCCAGAGGAACAAGCCAGTGCCTGTATATCATCTAAATCCCATTTCAGTCTCTCAGAGTGGATGTATTAGTAGCAATGTTATGTGGAATGATTCTCTTAACTTGCTGCCAGACTTTGTATCAGGCTAAGCAAAACTGACTTTATCTGAGTGCATAATTACATTGAATAGTGATATCTAAGCCTACCTGGAACCGAGCCAGATAGCAAAACTACTGCAGAGGCTATAATCCAGACTGCTCTTCTCCTATTTATGTAAACTGTGTAAAGAGTTGGTGTGTTTAAGAAATGAAAGCAATCTATCCCAAAGGGAAACAAAGAAAATGTTAGTATTTATTTTGATCACCAGGCCTTCCAATGTAGATCATAGTATTTTGTGCATAAAGTGTGCTCTGGCAAAGGTCCACAGCAAACTTTGAGACATTTTACAGGGAGTGGTACTGCCACACTGACATGTACTGTGCTAATCAGTACCCATGTCTCTCTAATTTTCTTTTGCCTATGAGAAGTGGCTACTGAAAAAAAAAATTGCAACTAGGAAACATGACACATGTTTGAAATTGTGTTTCTTCTCCATAGCTTCTCTTCAGCAGCTGTTCAGTTTGTAATCCTCTGGCATCCTTTTGAGCAAAATGTGAAATATTCCTGCCCCAGTCCACAGCACGTGCCTGGTTTAAGTTGATGTAGGCCACATGCATTCAGTACAACCCCTTTTTTTTTGTTTGTTCATGTGCTCCCCATGCTGGTTTACAAAAATCTTTACACCATTGCTTAATGTAAATGAAACAAATTTACTTGAATGAAGGATTTGTTTAAAAAGCTAAGTATAAATTATACTACGAGCAGCTCAATAATCCATCCATATTTATTATTGATAGATTTCTATTAAATACATTATGACCACAGTTCTGGGCTTTATCATGCTCAGAAGAATGATGTCACACAGCAAAAAATCCCCTTCAAGCTGTTTTAAAACATTTGCTTTTGTATAACAAGTATGGAGTTCCAAATATTTTTCATATGAGTTTTTTTGATGGAGGCCTAAAGGAACCAGGTCGTGTCTACTCTGTACATGTGGCCAGCAATAATATTAAAAAAAACCCCCAAACTATAAAATTACATAAAATTAGGACATTTTAAAAATTATTTGCCAAGAAACTTGCTACCCTCCCTACAGAAAGAGAATGGAGTGGTTAACTTTAAATAGTTGAACTTCATTTTTTAAATCTCTAAATAGGAGTCAAAATCTTTTTTCAGTATGTGTTTCCCACTTATGGAGAAGTAAAAGCTTAAGGTATAAAATGCCTTGGACAGGACACGTAGATGGTAACTGTTCAATCAGTGTCTGTTCTCTTCCTCTAGTGGCACCAGTTGCTGGAAGTTTTTTGACCATGCTGGTCTGTAGTGCAGATGAGGGAAACCCCTGAGAAATATGCTTTGACTGAGGATGAGGAAATCCTCCTCCAGGGATGTTCAGAAGAAACTCCTACAAGGAGGTAACCAACCCCCCAATAGCATCCACCCAAATTGAAGCCAGAGGTTTCTTTCCCAGGAGGTATTATGGCTGAGTAATTCCTTTAGTTTCCACGAGAGGGTAAAAGCTCTGCACTGGTCTCACTGGCTTTCTGTCTTTGATCACACAAACAAGGAATGAACTCTTATCATAGTAGTCTAATGAAAAAATAGATCTTCTGTGGCTGGGGCTTTTTTTATGCTCCTGGAAAAATGTTCCCCTTCTTTTTCTGTACAGCCATTTGATAGGGCTTGCTTTTCATCTGTGTATTACACTATAGGAGAATATTTTAAATTGTATTCTCGTCAGTGCATGAATCTCAAGTTTTGCGACTAGTTAGTTCAAAACTGGTGGTGTAATAATATACCAGAAGTTAGGAAACCTCAATTGATTTTCCGTTGTGAAAGACTACTTGTATTTTGTATCCTTTTTTTGCAAACTAAGCATCTCTAAGTTAGAGAGCAAGTTTGGGTCCTAAGGAACCAAGATGCCCCTCGGGACCTGTGGTCAAATGCCAGAAAGTTCAGTTACAGCCAAACTGATCCTATGGTAATTAAAATGATCAAGATCAGCCTTTGCATAAGAATGTCTGATAAATAACTGTACAGAACAGACAATACTGTACAAAAAATAGTACACAACACTGCATCTTAAAAATAAACCTGAAATACGGCAGTGACTCTGAAAATTATAGTTACTAATGTGACCAGAATGATAATACATACAGTAAATATCCAAACTGTCTAACACTGAGTGTATGACTTTGTTATTGAGTACCTTTTTTGCATAAAGTGTCCTCCGTATCCAATTCATCTATGAGCATCAATGTTTTTACTTCATTACTGTTGCAATACAAAAGCTTCTAGCAGGAAGCAGATGAGTATGGAAATGGATCAGCTGAAAAGAATTCTCACTGCTTTTCAAGACAATATATACAATTTATAGAGCAAAGTGAAATTATTTTATTTATTGTTTTATTTATTTGCTTCTTTTACTTGAATCATGCTCTATTCTTCTTTATTTCAAGGATGACCTGCAACAAAAAAGGTAATTGATGTGACATAATTTTCAGCTCCTTTTTAATTTGTAGAGGAAAAACAAACATTCTTGATAATACAACTTTTGGGCTATTACCTATTTGGTCTGATATTCAGATTCTTCCTGGCTGGAAGATGCACATCTTGATGAATGCTTAAAATTATGACAATAATGAAACAAAACTTGAACAATTTCTAGGGTAAAGGACTTAGATGTTTCTGCCCAAATTAAGCTATTCAGTTCTCCCTGCTAAAAATGTCAGGAAGTAAGAACGATTCAATTAAAAAAAAAATGAGGCATTTCATAATTTTATGAAACCTTCCTCAAAAAATAATTGAAATGTCATTCTGGGATGTCTTCTAAGATTTAGACACTTTTGTTGAAATCAGTGGGGCCAGATGCAAGTCAGAGCAAGACAGGAGATGTGGGCACAAACGAAAAATTCCTTGTAGATCACTTGAAGGTCTAAACTTTTAGTCGTGAAAAAAGAGATACATAACAAGTTCCTTCCAGTGCAGAAATAAAAACACGAAAATAAAAATTAATTTATTAATATACAGTTATTACTTGTGTTACAGACTCTTCCGAAAATTATGTGTAATAATTTTAAACCTTTTGGGGATTGCTTCTGACCTTACATTCACAAGTGCACCTGTCAAGAAATTGCAAATTACCTCCATTCTTTCCGATCAGGGGTTTGATCCCAAGTGCAGAGGATATTTGAGTTGGCTCATTGACTTTGAGTGAGATTATTTGCATACATAAATATAATACGTTGTTTAATTATGCCAAATTGAGCACAAGCCAAAAGCACTCACAGAACAGAGCTTCAAAGGACGTGCTTCATCAAAGGAAGAATATATGACGGAGAGCTTTTAGAATTTTTTGGTGTCAGGATTCATGTCACTGAGAAAAATGAGAAGATGTCAATGTCCTTCATACAAAGATAATGAAAAGATTATTCCACTGTATATAGAGCATTGTTTGGCTGTATTATTAAAGACCTTGGCTTGCTTGAAAAATGATCTCTGATGTTTCATTTTCTTACGATCTATGCACTGAATAGAAATCTCTTCACGGACTAGTACTCTTAATGAAGGTCCTAAATATATGGTAGTTGTATATATTAAAGAAGATTATCCTAATAGTAGGGCATGAAAAAAGGAACAAGAACTTTTTAAAACTTGAATTGGTACATGACCTCTTGGTGGGAAAAGCACTGTCAGGTAAGTGATCTGCCACCACTGCAATATACCAAAAGAAAATAAAAGAAGTAAAGCTTCAGTATTTCTTCAGCCCGGAAACTTGTGTGATTAAATCCTCAAAGACTGAGCCTCCGTGACCTTACCTTTTTTTGGTGAAAAATGAGTCAGTTCTTTTTTCCTTAAGAGAGTTCCTCTGCACTGGGTAAACTCAAGAATTTGAAGCCCAAGGGTGTTTACACCTATGTCACTAAACCCTAATTTGTCTGGAAGTGGTCTGGTAGGGCCAGGAGCACAGAGGTTAACTATTTTCTAAAGGACATCTACAGTACTACTGGAGTAGCATTATCCCTGGTAAAAAAACCCCAACAGACAAATGACAACCCCCACCCAAAAAACCCTCAAAATCCAACACAAACAAAAAAACTGCCACAAACAAAAATCCACAAGAACCTGGTATAATAACATCCTAGCTGGATGCTTTTACAGAACTTTGTGTTGGTGCAGAGTGACTCACAATTTAGTTCTCCACACTTCTGAATACCATGGCTACCACGTGACATATGACCAAATTTATAGAGGAAAAATTACTTTTAGCCAAATCTTTGTTGTATTTGAGAGGAAAGGAAATATTTCCTGTTTACAAGTGAAAATATTCTTACAGCTGGTTTTCCATGTTCACCAACTTGCCAATAGCTCTTTTTTCATCGGCTTGTAGGGTAAATTAATACTTTTCTTGCTTTCTGGCTTTCATGCACTTGCAGCCCAGCAGAGCTGTGCAGCTGATGGATTGCCAGGACTCTGATGGAACCATGCGTGGAGGAAGAGGTTTAAGCTCCCTTCCCTCAGCTGTTTTCATCCTGCAAGAAAAGTCTTCAAAATCTAGTTTTGTGGTGGCTAAGTGAGCAACTTTGCTTGCAAAGTCCATAAAACCATTATCCTGGAAACTAGTTGTTGAAGAATAAAAATTGTGACGCAGCATTAAATTAATGCCCCGTTTTCTGTAATTTATTCACATTAGGTGTGATTATATCCCTCCAGGGTTCACTCGTAAAGAAGATTAAATCTCATCTGACTGTTGGGCCAGGAATGAGTACAACCAGGCTGAGATAAGTGAGAAAATTTTAAGAAATGGCTCTGTAATTTTCTCTCCAGTTTTGCAATTTTATTTATACTTGATTTAATCCACTTATTTTAATTTCAAATTGATTGCTGAATCAGACACTTTCTGCAGACCATAATACGTTAACAAACAGAGGAATCATGTCTCTTTTGTAGAGCAGATGGAGCAGTGCAGCCACTGTTCTGTCCAGCCTTTGTGAAAGGTAAACTGAGAGGGCACATGTTTCATTTCATGCAGTAGCTGCACACAGAGTCTGTAATGTTAAACATGAGACACTGAGCAGAGTGCTGTTATGAGATGCTGCTTGGTGGCTTTCACCTCTAGGCCTCTAGCTTGGGGTATGCATAACTCAGTCATTGGCTTTTGGGGATTTTTTTTAAGCTTATTAATCATTAAAAAGAATTTGTCTTCCAAAGGAGTCCATTTTTCAAAGGCAGAATTTCTTTAACTCCATTTTGGATTTAGGTACCTGAGAAATTTGAGTAAGGAGAGGGGATGAACTCTGTGCTGAGCAAACAAGGGAGTTGTCTCCATGGTGAAGAGCAGGCACTGCTAGCTAAAAGGCTGCTGAGATCAGTAGACAGCTGAAGTTGTCAGCACTCCACAAGATTATCTGCACTCCAGAAAATAATTTGGCTTTCTTTAATTTTTCTGAAGAAGTTAAGGACCCTTATTATAATATCTCAAGTGATTAAAAAACATAGAATTGTTAAACAAATCTCTACTTTTCCAAGGATCTCCATGTGTTTGCTTTTAAAATAAATTACTACTCTACCTTTCAGTGAACATTTTCAGGAGAAAAGCAATTACATTCCAAAACTTTTTATGAAAATTCATGTATACATTAAAAAAAAAAAAGTGATAAGTTCCTTGAAACTTCACTCCTAAGTGCTAAATATAATCTAGTTGCTCTTGTCATCATGCTATTCAATTAATTCTTCAAGAAATAGAAAACATGTCTTTGGTGGAGAAATATACAGAAAGACTCTGTAACAGAGTCTCAGAATGCAAGCTGTCCTCAAAAGAACATGGATATGAGTCAGTATACAGAACAAAACTGCATTTAATGACAAGAAAAAGCTCTCTTTGGGTGCAATCTAATGACATTTCATAGTGATGCCATTGCTTAGTACAGACACTGCACTGTCTATTCAGATGTGCTTAGCTGTTCTTTTATTATTCTTACTTTTTTCTTCTCTTCATTCCTCTAGGACTTCATTGCACCTCACCATGGATCAGACTATTAGATTATGAACTTTGTTTTAGAGACTATGTGCCATTCTATATGTGCATGGTATTTAACACACTAGGAATTAAGCCCACATACTTTCATGGAGAGCTGAAATTTTTCACATGATTTCAGCAGTACAAGTATCTAATAAACTTGGCTTTGTTTTCAAGAATTAAGAATCACTGTGCATAAACATGTGCAAGCGTTTCATGTACGTCTCACACGCTTCAGTTTGCACTGTGGTTTGGAAAGATTCTGACTGATCTGAAACAGTTTATGAGGGCAGGGTGTCCTCTGTACCTACTAAAGGTATACATGCCTATAGACTGTAACTTCTGAAATTAGGTAAGATCAAGTTCTCTGAGTTACAATTTGTACAGAGTATTTCTTCTAAATTTTATGTCAAATTTCACTTAAAATTGTCACAGCTGACCTTTAAATTTATGGAAATACTAATGGACAGTTATTAGGACAGTATGGGTGTTGCCATACTTATGTTGATGCCAAGATTGCATTAAATTCCCATATATAGGCATTACACTCCTGAAATAGTTGATGTTAAATCTCTCAGCTGTCAGCAACAGTCCTGTCTTACTGCAAAGAACACCTGTAATGATGGCTAATACCTTGAAAGGGCACAGTGTGTGAATAGTAATGAACCCACTTTAAAAAACACTGCTGATCTTATGACAAGTCATGCTGGAGGTTCAGATGTCCTCTAAACTGTGTCTTGGTACTTGATCACTATTCATTTTTATCTGTTATGGCATGAGCAGTGAGTATATGGCATGTGTTTGTAAACACAGCACAGCACAACACAGAAGAAGGAGGTGCAATCTCTGCTTCACTGTCCAGTCCACGTGGCTCATTTATTTTCAGAGCATTAAAATAGTAACTCTTAAGGGTACATCACAAAGCCTGTTATTTTGAGAAAAAGCTGGGGATAAGGGATAGCTGAAGTTGCTCTTGTTGTGGACAGGTAGTTTTTCAAGGTTTTTTTTGAGTCAACGTATCTTGTGATGTCTGTTCTAGCTCTGTTGTTTTTAAGGCGGAAAAAGGGTAAAAGCTATCAGAAGACTGTAGGTTATCACTATGCTGGTCTCCTTGTCTTCCAAGTGGAACTTAAGGCCTCTCAACCATATCATAGAGCAAACTGATGTTTTAATATTTCATTAATGGATCAAATTCCTTGAGATTTTGATTTTACGTGTTATTATGTTTAAAAATAATATATTATTTTTAATTATCATGTATTATAAGAGTTATTCTACTGCATAAATTCCTGCTAAACTGAGATACTTAGACTTGATTCAGCTAGTGCTCAGCTGATGTATGTCAGAGAAAACAACTTACATGTTTCTTTATTCAGCATAAATATGGTTTAGGACTTTAAAATGAGAATAAAGATTTGAGACCAAGTTTAGGATGCTGCTGAGAATCAAGATTACTATTTAATCTGTGTTCTCCTTTTTATTGGGGAAATTATAAGTCATTATTGAAAGCATATCTCAGTGATAGGTGAATGAAATGGTGCCACCTTAGAGCACTTCTCAGTTTATTGTCTTGTTTTCTTCACAAGTCTCTTCAATGAGTTGAAGTGTTTGGGCTTTTTTAGTGTTTCCAGAAAAGCATCCTGCTGAGAAAAAAGCTTTGATGCTTGTGCTGTATCCATCTGGGAATGCAGACCTGAAGCAGGTAAAATGAGGTGGGTGGGAGAATGACTGGTAATGTAATCACAGTGAAGTGAAGGCTCTGGGCATTCCTGAATCTCATTGCTGCTGGAGCTGTGCCTTTACTTCTTAGTAGAGCTCCCAGGGCAATGGAATCCCCTGGGATAGAGAGAGCCTGAGAGACAGCCTTCTGATGATCAGGAGTCCTGGGCTCTTCCCGCTCCTCCTCTTTGTATTGTCTTAGCTGAAATCCAGTCTTTCACTGTGATTCCTGGACACCCTGGTACTGTTTGCCTTCCCAAGCTGACAGCTGTGGAATCCCGGGAAAGAGGCAGTTCTATTAATAGAAAACACTTTACATGCTTGGCTTTCCACATTAGGAAAAGAGATGTATACGTGGAATCTTTCTTGGTCGGATCCTAATGTCTCATTAATTTTGTTTCACTCCAAAGCACGGCCAGTATTTGCTTTGTGCTGATTATCAGGAAACGACTTGAAATACGAGTCCTAATGAGAGCAACAGTCATTATTTTAAGTGTATTTTTGTGTTTAATTTATAAACACCAGTGAAAGACAGATAATGAAGTGATTGATAATTTTTAAATAAAAATATTATCTTGTAAAAATATCTAATCAGTGAAATCAGAGCACTACAGGTTCCTTTTGCCAATAAAACCAGAAACCCAAAAAACAATGACAGTCTTACTGATGGTAAAAATGCACCAAAACCACCCACCCCCATCTTCCTCTCTTTTCATTACTCTTTTGATATTAAATTTGTAATTAGAGTCTTTGATTGCTAAGGCAAGAAAAAGCCATAAACAATTCCCGGATTGAGTTACAATAATTTTACATAGATATCTGAATGTTTTACTAAGGGCTTTTGTTCTTGTTTCATAAGCAATGGAATTTGTCTTGTTATTGGGGGAAGAATGGCAAAGAAACAAACTACAAATCGAGTTTTAATATCTACATGTATAAAACTTGTCACAATTGAACAAATACAGGAACTGAAACAGGAGGTGTTGCATGTGGCAAATTGAAAGCTGATTAACCTACTATTAATGATGACCTCATGTGAGCAACACATAATGTTCCAAGACTGATGTTATTCAAATAATATGGGAAATACTTGCTGTGAAATAGTGGTGTACACTTAAAAAAAACCAAAACCAAACAGGCAGAAAGTTTATTCTGAATCTTTGTTGATCCCAGAATGAAATAGTTAGATAATTTTGTAGGAATCATGTGGTGCACTCACAGATGTTTTGGAGGAAGGAAAGATAGGAAAGAAAATGTGGAAGGTTTTCAAGAGAGACCATAGGCACATGCAGTTGTGGCTGGGAGGAAAGGTGTCTCTTGAGTTTCTTCATTTGTGACAATGCCCACACAGAGCTGTGTTTATCACTGTAGGAGTTCCATAGTTCAGATGCGGATATTTTAACAGTCTGCTGTAGATATTACTGGATTTAGTGATGATTTTCAGATCAGTATGCAGGTAAAGCGAAACAAGAAAACAAAGGATGCTAAATACTACAATAAAACTTTTGGTAAAGTGTTTTGTAGAATGATAGACCATCCTCCACAAATTATTTTTTCCTGCACTGTGGATACTCTCTTTTGTTTGTTACTGTAGGGCAGTTTTCAAGACTCAAGCCTTCCTTGCAACTTTGTTTTGATGAAAGTGTGTGTGAAGAATTCTCAGGTCTGTACTGAAGTGTTTACATTGACAAAGCACCTGTGAGAGTTTTGTCTGACTTAACATTTTAGGCTTCATGAAAATGGAGAAAAAATTGAAGTATAGACAAGAGGAAATTCTGCATATTCCTCAGCAGAGAACTAGACTGGACCTTGCAATCTCCATAAGTCGAAATGAAGCAAGGTACTTTTGCTTGTTTCAAATGTAACGTGATTTATCTATGGCTTCATCATTATTGTCCTGTCAGAGTGCAGATGCTGCAGTGGTTCACAGAGTAAAAATGGACTCTTCGACGTTGTTTGGATTTTATCAATTAATATCAGTGAAAATGAGAGTTAGAGGCTTGTAATGTCATCAGAATATCTCTGGGGAGCAGCAAGACCTCAAGCATGTTGGATCTGCAGCAGGTTCAAACATGGGCAAGTCAAGCAGCCCCATCCAGATCCAGATGTTATGGCTGCATTCTCCTCATGTTCAGCCTCAGGTGTGGAGGATCACAGCAGCCCATGGTGGAGATGGAAATTCACAGACCCCATCTAAAAGGGGGAGAAAAAAACCCAGAAATCATGAAAACAAAGTAAGCCCCAAATACTTGGGCACTGATACTACTGGACTGAATGCGTGGAGAAGTCCAGCAGGTCTTCAGGGTTTTGTACAATGCTGATGTGTAGGGTACCTGCCATCAGCAAATGTAGAGACAGTACACTGACCAGGTCTTCCACAACCACCAGCTTCAGCTGCTGCTCACCAAGCTTGATCTTTCCCAGAGCATATAGTTATAGCTGAACCAAAGAAAAGGATATGAGAATTATGATCCGGGAAGAGAAAACAACAAACACCATTTCTGCCAGAGACTTTGTGCCAGTATTTAAATATCTAGCTAGCATTGCTTCCAGCTGGGACCAAAGGCACCACATGTTTCCATGTGCAGTCACCTAGTGGGTCTTTGCTATATGGACAATTGTCAGTCAGGTGAGGATGTGTCAGTCTTCATCGACCCTGAAACATGGTGATCCTCAGCCTTGCTGAATTGCCATGTTAGCTTTGTTTTTGCCTTCACACTGTTTCCTTTATCCTGTTTATGTTGCATTTTATTATTTACTCCTTGAGATACTGACTTAAGTCCTGGGGGTTTTTTTAAAATGTTTTTTAATATTTCATCTATTGCCTGGCATTAGCTTTATTATATTCTGTCACAGCTCAATAATTATTTTTTCAATAAAGCTAAGCCGAGGATGAATAGCTGTGCCATAAAGGTCACAGTAGCTGAATCTCAGACTAGGGGTTACAGTGGCATGACAATAGAAATATTAGGGTCATGTATTCTCTTTATAAGTGCCTCAGGTAAGGCTTCCGAAAAACTCAGAAAATTTATAACAAGGCACATTTCCATGGTGGTTTAGTCATATGATATATCCATGGTAATGCACATGAAGTAATGCATTAAAAACCCCCGGATCTTGAAATGAACAATGCACAAGCAAATATAGCAACATTCAAAATCTAATTAATGATTTAGAAAAAGAGATAAACCCTCTGTTCTGGGATTCCACTGTAGATTTACTTTGCTTTATTGATGTGTGCTTTTGTTAGGATTCAGCATTTCACTGCTTAGGTGAAATATGGCATTAGTACTTGGGAACAGCATTTTTGAAAATCAGGATTAAAAATTTCAAACCAGAAAAATCAACACTACAATTGGAATGGTGGAGTTCAAATTAAATCTCAACTGTCTCTTTATACTTGATATGATCTCTTCGGGCTTTAGGGTTTTAGAAATTGCACACTGAGTCCAATTGTAGCTAGAATCATGAAACTGAGTTGCCATTAGCAATTTTTTTGCATGTTTGCATAATTAATTCTAGACTTGTTCATAAGGCAAATTATTATATTGACTCACATACTGTGTTGTATTCCCTGTTGATTCTTGGGATAGAGTGCAAACTTTAGCTTTCTGCTTCATTAAACTGAGCCTGAATTGAGCTTAGAAGGAACTTTTTGGCAGAGTTTCTGTGTTTAGACCAAAAGTTCTGGTTTAAATTTGTAATGGATTTATGTGAGATACAGAGTGTGGCTACAGCAGGTAGCATCTGTGTAATCAGGATAAAAAATAGCAGCAAAAAATCCTGTGCCAGCCAGGCAGGATTTAATGCTTTGGCTGGCAGATGTCACAGCCTCTAATGTTCATAACACAAGCAGGCTTGATAAGTGAGGATGTTCTGCTTTCAACACACTACATTCTGTTGTTGGTGTTATTTAATCTAAAACAAGACAAACAACAGTTAAAAAAACCAAAACAGAACAAAAATAAATTCATTCAGCAGGAATAATAAAACCTCTTAAAGGAAAATGAGCAGATTTATTTGGGCAGTTTCACAGGGACTTGCTGTTCCTTGCACATCACAGTGCAAGTGTGGCACTGTCCTCACTGAGCCACCCTGCTGCAGAGGTGTGTGGTGATGCAGCAGGTATCATAGAGACCTGTAAGTGCTTTGTGCTCGACAAGAAAAACAGAGTTTTCATGGACCATGGCCCTCTGCCTTCTAGCCATGAGAGCTATGATTTCCAGAAGTAAGGAAAATAAGTGTTCCTGCTTTCTAGGATTTTGTGCTATACTTAAGTTCAAGATATTTAACTGCTTCAGCTTGTTCATGAACACTGTATGCTTCCTGGAATTAACATACAGCTAATGCTGATAGAAAGCAGTTGTCAGGCTCAGTAAAAGCAATTAGCTACCTATAAGGCAATATCATTTTGTAAATTCAGTTTCAGCTAAAATTTCAGTTTCACAAACACTGAAAAATCTATAGCCAAAACAATGTCATTCATGTATTACACATGAGATACAATGTATTTTTCTTTGTGTTTGGAGTCAGCTTAATTTCTGTGGCTGTGGGATAGCACTCAAGGATACCACTGAGAATGTAAACATATCAGAACACGCCAAGCATCTTTCATGGTCATAGGATGGAATTCTAGATGGAATGGTTTTCATAGTTAATTATTGCAGTACTTAAAATAAAAAAAATAGGATATCTTATTTAAAGTAACAGTATAGTTTCATTTTCTAATGAAAAGCAAAAAGAGCAGAAGAGAATAAAAAAATTTGAAACAAACTATAAACAAGGAAAGAAAATTATTTTGAAATGAAGCATTGTTGTGTTTCTTACTTATTCTGTCACTACTTAATAATGGTAACTCTAAGCTGCATCCATGTACGTATTAATGATGCTGCACACATCCATTGCCAGTATTAATTTACAAGGGAAAACTTACAGAATGGTCTAATGAAAGAATGATAAATTAAGAACTTATTCTTACAAGCCAACTACGTTAAGTACAAGTGAATCTTAGAAACTTAAATTTCAGTAAATTGCCACTATAAAAAGGTGGTGTGCATGAGAAGCACATAATTTTATTTCTCCGAAGTAAACTCAACACAGAAGATATTAATGCAATTCCTATCCCTCTCTCCCATCAAGTTTGATGCTGTTCTTATTCAGCTAATGTTTCTGAAGGGACTGGAAAGAAGCAGGTAGGATGTACTGAGTAGAAGTTTGTGTAGTGTAACTCTTGTTTTTCCAGCCGTGTAGAGGTTGCTGGTACTGTACAGTGATGTGTCTGACCAGTCAGCTGCCTTTGGGCATTTATGGTCACTGTCCAGTGATGTCTTCAAATAGCAGTGTGGAGTGCCAGCTGCTGAAGAACACTGTAACACCCACCACTCTGATATTAAGAGGAATAGGGAAAGTGCTTCAGCTTCACAATTAACAATTTCCCTTGCATGCATGTGTTCCTTTTTAATCTGATGTACTGGCTCTGAGATTTATGAGCTCCACTGCACACAGCAGCTGCTGACTTGGGCTGCAGACACAGAGTTTCTCTGAGTGGCTACGCAAGGGTACATCAAGAAACAGGAGAGGAAATTGAAATGGCAAGACTTTGGAGGCAGTTGATGAGGCTGGCTGATAACTCCCGCTCTGGAGGGAACCACAGGGTGTACTTCTGCAGCAGCGGGAAAACAGGAAAGCAACTTGGAGAGAATAATGGCAAACATATTTTCTTGCCATATTTTCTAATTATTAATATGCATTCTGAATGTCTGTGTTGGGGACTGTTGGCCATTTCAAGGACATGCAAGAAACCCCCTTCTGTTATAACCAAGGAAACATAACTGAAGTTTAGGGCACACAGCTTCTGAGAGCAATGCAGTTGTCCTTTCAGCTACCTATCCACTGTGTGCATAGCAGCAAGGCTGCTTAGGAGGGATGATCTCTGTAGGTGAGAGGCCTGTTTTGCAAACCCCTTGCATCTCCAAATGAACTTTGCAGGCTGTGGAGCCGAGGATTCACGAAGCATCAGGTTGTTGCTGGAAAAGAGCTGCAACTTTCAGGGAAAAGGAGGAGACCTTCCTTCAGCCTTGTGGTCTGACTTCTCAAGCAGCAGGCAAGACCAGCCTCATGGGGCACCTGCCACAGAGCTCAGTTGCCACCCCTCTGAGGTCCTGCTTAGGCAGCTTCTGTCAGAAACTAGGATATACATTTAATTTTTCCCTGAAAAGATTTGAGTCCAAGATACACCTGTTTCTCAGAAACCCATACTCTACGGTTCTGTGACAAGAGTTTTGAAATATGTAGAGGGAAAAAGAGTGTAAGGAAGCAGGTCCATGTGTGGGGGATGGGAGGCGTTGGGGCAGGGACTTCTGGTGGAGCAGGCTGGCTGTGTGAGTTACCAATGCCAGTGCTGCAAGGTAGCAGGGGGTGCTGTGCCCACGGGTCTTGAGTAGGGCAGCTTCTCCTTTCTGTACTTCTGTTTGATGAAATGGTCCCCTTCAGCTAGCGATGTTTTCCTCACTTGCTGCCAATGTGAAGACCCACCTTACCCTCTGTGAAAGATTGGACCAAAAAGCAGACAAGAGAATTTCTTCTTTTTTAACAGGATCCTTCCCTTATCATGGTTTTAGGCAGTACGTCATATTTCAGTTGAATTCCAGTATCATTTTTTAAACTTCAAAGTCTTTTCAGACTTTTTTCTTCTGCTAGAGGATTGAAAATAACTAGAATGAAGTCATCAACAGGAAACTACTCAGTTTGATTTATTAAAAAAACATTTGGAGAAATCTATTTTTATCATTCATTTGGAATTGGTAGGATTATTTTACAGCTTTGCATATAAAATACATCCATTTACTGGATAAATGTAGTGTCAAGGTATCATTAGAGACATAACTGAGAAGCTGGAACTGAGCAGGTATTTAACCATCTATTTTTAGCAAAATTTTTCTGATATGGGGAAAAGCACAAATTTTCACACACAAAATCGAAATAGAAGTTTATAGGTAAGTGTAGCTGAACTGTCAGTCTAAAAAACTATCTTACTATTACCTAAATCTTAATGTAGAAAGAGAAAACCTAGGACAAAAATAGAGCTTCTCTGAGGGATTTTCTCAGATCAAGTCTTGTCTTATGTGACCAAATAAAAAAAATAGTCTGCCTACCATAATAATCTTAAAAAATATTATAGGGACAAGATTAGATGATCTGTCATCAGTACAGTGATCTGGCAAAAAATACATACAAGAATCCAGTCTTGTCACCAATGAGGTTGCAATATGTACTAAAAAACCCAGAATTTTAAACTTAACATAAACTTAAGTCATAGCTAAGTAAGCATGACTTTCCCTTATAATGAGAATAGTAAGGGGAAAGGTGGATTTGTGGTATCATGTCGAATAGAAGGAGACTATGACAGAGGAAGCAGAGTCTGGCAGTTCTAGTCAAGAAGTGAAATGGAAAGAGAGCTCCAATTGTGCTTAGTTTCATGTGCCCTCTCACAGATGGTTCTGGAACATCCTGTCACTTGAGGAGAAGCCCTACTGTTACTTATACAAGTCACAGCTGTTATTTACACCGTCTTAAGCCCTCCTGAAAGTGGGTTGCAAATATAAACCCTATTTTCAGCTTTTAAAGTCAGAGAAATAGATTCAAGTAGAACGAAGTAGTAAATTTAAATTATATAGGTAAGTCAGTATCTCTGGAATAGCATCTCTTACAATTACATCTCATTAAAGGTGAGAACTACTTGCATATGTATCTGCTTCCTTACTTTCCAAAAAGGACTGATGTTGTTTAAAACTCTAGATGCATTTTCTAAGCTAGAAATACTTCTGATATGTACTTTTGCAGTGAATTAAACATTTTGTCTTGTCCCTTCTCCTGGAAATCTTAGGATTAATATTTTATGGAAAGAAATAATGTGAGCTTTTCTCTCAAATGCCTTTGCTTTACATGCTTTACAAAGAGAGAGTAAACTACTGAAGAAATATGGATGTTCTTTGATGATCTCAGGTTATTTATAAAGTAACAGGGTGGTTGACTTTGGGCAAGTATGTTATTTTGTTCAAACTCCAGCACTTGAATTTTAGTGCTTTGTGAATTTCTAGGAAATGTCTTCCAAGCAGAAACATTTTGAAATATAAGAAGATAAACTGAAGCTTTCTCCATTTTCTATTTTGTGTGAAGTGTTAATTTTTATTTTTGGAAGGATCTTAAGCCTATAAAAGCCTTCTTTTATGCTATCACTGTGCTGGCATGTAATCATTACATGCTCTAATTTCAGTCTTGTTAAAGTTACCTAGAGCTGCTGCTGCTATCTATTAATTACATACTTTTTTCATTTGGATCTTCGTTCCTCCTTTGTTTGGTGTATTGTCTCAAAGCTTTATAGAAATTAACCTTAAAATTAAAAACAGATAGCAAACACTGACCAAAAAACAAAAGGTTCTAACCATTGTGTCATAATATAGTGGGCAAAGAAATTATGTAAACTGATAAAAATTGAAATTCTTTAAAGCCATTTGAATTTTAATTTCAAACTGGGCAATATAGATTTATAATTTTAACAAACATTTCAAGACTTCCAAACAAATCTTTTTCAAATCAATACAGATAATTTTATTTCATCAGAGATATTGAACATTCATTTTGAATTTCATTTGAAGCTTTTTTACATTTAATTCGCTAACACTGTCAGTGAAAAGAAGCTGAAATATGAACAGTTTAAAGGGCCATACTTTCCTAACACTTAATCTTAGAAGATTTGTGGAAACCTGCCCTAAGCTGCTTGGCTGTGCTGCTCTAGTAGATCTGCTCAAGTTGAAGCAGGTGAAATATCAGGGATCATGATTTTGCGTCTCGTATGACAATTTTTCAGGTTGTGAGTTGTCATTCACTACTAGGAGCAAAATAAGAACACACTTTTCAGCTTATATTAAAATTTTCATTTTTTTGGTCTCCATATCCCCCAAACAAGTCCTGCTTCCTTGTGGAATACTGGCCTAGTCTCTGAATGAAGAGATAACCCTGAAAACAAAGCGATGAAAATTTTCCATTTGACCTTGGATTGCTTATACTGGCCAGTTTGCACTGCTGTCTTCATCTGCAAGAGTTGGGTGGTTATTGTATCTTGAGCTGCTCCGCCTTATTCTTCACCTGAAAACTATCTTGCAACATCCCATGTTTCTTCTGCATTGCCTGACAGCTGTTGGGGTGGAGTACTTTGCTCCTTCCAGTGCAAACGCAAACCTTACAGCCTGTATAATTAATTTTCTCCTTTGATTTCCTCCCTCATTTTCAGTAAATGAAACTGCTGCTCTAAAAGATATTGGTAAGAATTTAATATAGATTTGGGTTCTGATATGGCTAGGCAGAGCTGTCATTTATTCAAACTGGTAAGGGAGAACTGCCTGTTTGTTTAATTTGGGCTGTTCTCTTCCTTACATTCTACAGAGTGGGGTTCAGCAAACATGCAGAGGAGACTGCTGTAGATAACACTGTGGATGACGCTTTGTCATAGCAGCTTTCTCTGGAAAGGTACCTGACAAATACCCAAGCACACATACTGCCAGAGCTCTGCTGAGGGGTGACTCAGCTCTACTGTCTGTTCTTTATTGGCCCCACATGTCACTTTATTGGTGACATTTGCTAGCTTTGACTTACTCATAATTCATGGGTTAATGGCTTATGTCCCGCTGGCACCTCCGGGCACTTTTGTGCATATCCTGTGTCTCCAGGCAGTTCCATTCTCACTTCCCAATGTCTCCCCTAGTTTTGCGCATTGCTCATAGTCTCAAAATGGGCTTGCTGCTCATCTCCAGGACAGCTTTCAAAAATGTAAAACTGAACTTTTGGACAGGTATTTAATCTCTAATAACTGTTTTAACACACTGAACTTCTGGGAGCCGCACTGCATTGAGCAGGGAGGGGGATTGGGTAGATGTTTAAAATGGGCTCTCTGGGCGGTTGCCAAAGCAGGTGTGTGCAGGGAGCAGGGCTGTGAGCTGAACGTACAGGAATGAGATAAGAAAGATCAGGCCCACCTTCTTTTGTCTTGAATTGGCCAGTTCGGCTGCTGCTGTTGGAGGGCACAATGCGTGAACACATCCTCTGAACAGGCACAATTTTTCATTACCATGGGACTGAGATGCTATTACCCCCTAATCTCTGAGTACTCGGGTACCTTGTGACATGCATAGCTTTGACAAAGCTCTTTGTAATTGAAGGATTGGTTGCTATGGGCTGCTTTAGGCCTCTTCTGACACGAGGGAATACAACACTGTTTAGCTAATGCTGCACAAAAACTTTCAAAATCCTTTTTATATTGAACTTTTAGATTTTATATTTCAGATTTTAAATCCACTTAATGAAGGAAGGATAAAGTTTAAAAAGACTTCAGTAGTAAAAAGCCTTAAATCTGCTGCATAAATCGTAAGTATTTAGCTCTCATACATGACTGTGGTGTTGACATTAGCATGCCTTGTGGAAATGCATGCATTCTCTGAAATGTGTTCCTCATGACCTGATTCCTCAGTGTCTTACTGTGCTTCACTCCTCACTAGTATATATCCTAGGTGTAACCAGAATTGTTGGTGACCTGTATCTGAAGGGCTAAAAATGAGGGCCAGGCCAGCCTGGACAAGGTCAAAAGCTTTTTTGGAAGATACACAACCCCATTTGTCACATTTGTGCAATTTGAGGCAAAGATGCAGCTGCCAGAAGTGTCACATCTGACCTGCAGCTTGCTACAAAACTTGTCTTCCTTTCTCCCAAAAGGACAACAGGTCTCAGAAGAGATTGCTGTGATTCACTCGCCCTGAGGCTGACTGTGAAAGTGGAGAACACATCCAAGTGGCACAGACACAATGAATGGGTCAAACTTCAGCTTGATATGAAAAAAAACTAAAATAAATTAGGATGCAAGCCATTGTCACAGGTCAAACAGCTCAGATCATAGTGCCTCATGGTAAGTGCAGGAAATTACATTTGCTTTGCTTCTGATTGCACCTGATAATGAAATATTACAGGGAATGGAATTTTCACTTTTAGGGGGTGTTTCTAAGTTTTCCCTTTGGATTAATGCAAGCAAGCAACTAATGCCACATTCTGCTCAAGAAACCCAGCTACTTAACATGACAATCAGTCTATCTTAAGAGCATTTTAGTATTAAGGAATGTTAGTTATATTAAGGGAGTATGCAATGCAGCATTTTTCTGTGTGTTTTACAAATGTTGAGCCCTGTGGAGTAAATTATATTTTAATTTGCAAATAGTCCCTTTATGGGACCTGCTGTTCTCTGTGTCCAGAGAAAACAGCAAAATGATCTGTTTCGTACCAAGAACCAGCATTGGCCTTTCAGAAACTCAGGCATACACATGCACTGATACGAACTCTTCTGTTTTCTTACTTGCCTAGAAGAAAGGGGCAGCAAAGCTTATTACTGCTGATTCATATATACACACTCCTGACTCTGCTGTATAACTTCAGGCATAATACCAACTTCTGGTAAAACCAGGTTCTCCAGATAGCTGCAGCATTGATGCTACAGAAGGAGTAGGGTGTTTTTTCTTAGTCTGTACTGCAGTTTTTGAGATTGAAGCTCTAGGAATGTTTTAATCAATTTTGCAGTTAACACATTTTCCATTATAAAATGGAAGAAGAAAATAATTGCTGTCCAGTTTCAAAAGCTCACCATGTAGAACTACAGAAGGAGAAATACCAATGTAAAATGCTCATCAGTATCTTGCACAATTTAACTTTGTACTAAGGACAAAAAAGGCACATCTGCTCCTTTTTCTCTCCATCTGTCTTGCTCAGGACGGGAAGATTTTCTTTTCATCTTCTACAAGGCTTAGGATTTCTTTTAGTCAATGTTGTGAATTTTCCCAATAAACTTCTCCCCTTTTTTTCTGCAGCTACTTTGCAAGGCTTTCTCTTCATTTTGGATAGCTGGCATTCTTTATCTGTTCCTTAGAGAGACTATTATATCCTTTCTTCCTCATAGCCTGCAGATTTTTTATTTGTTATAATTTTGCTAATTCTGTAAAGTTTTAAACAGTTTTGCACTTATGCTTTTGCTCCTGTATTTCTTTCTTTGTTTTACAAGTACTCTTTCTTCATCTTCCTCTTTCAAGATCTTTTTTTACACAGACAGACACGTAAGATCTCTGATAATTAGTGGCAGCTCATTATGCATTTTCATTATGCCTCTGTACAAATTTTGTGATTAAAGCTGGGGAAACTATAAAGTTGCCCACCTTATAAACTTTGCATCATGTCTGGTGATTTGTACATTACTTTTTTATTAATGATCCCTGATGACAGGAGGAGTTTGTTTTGTATTAACCCAGTCAGAAAACCTACAGAGCTGACAGGTGGAGATATTTGGGATAATAGCCTTGGAAACTTGTCCTGTTTCTTGGTTAAAGCCAAATACTTTGTCTATGCTTAACCTAATGCCGCACAAGTCAACAAAGTGGCCAGGCATCATGTGGGAGACTGGATGGTGAAATTGTGTCTTTCCTGTGTGGTCTGGTGTATCTGTGTTGAAATAACAGTTGTGTGAGACTGGGAGATGTGTGAATGGTGTTACCTTTGAATCAAGAATAGAACAGACAATTTTGCAATGTGTTAGTATGTTTTAGTTTACAACTTTGCAGCATACATGTGATTCTCAACATAAAAGAAGCCAGTGGAAAAGTATTGCTGAACCACAAAACTTCCTTTA
Source organism: Rhagologus leucostigma (assembly GCA_013397725.1). NCBI lineage: Eukaryota > Metazoa > Chordata > Aves > Passeriformes > Rhagologus > Rhagologus leucostigma. The sequence goes on along the minus strand of VZTD01002529.1, from coordinate 88,212 downwards.
CATTGTATTGTAAGTTGATATAACTCTGTCTATGTTACACTGCATATACTGGATTCTGACTCAGTAAAATAACGAATAATTATCACTCCCGTACTATGAAGCACAAAGAGTCAGTCTCCACGTGCACTTCAGTTTTTACACCTATAATAGTGCCATTTTTCTGGCTCTCTGTGATCTTTGGTTCAAACAAAAAATTGTAAAACCTGAGATTTTCCTCAGGAAAACAAGCCAACAGTAGTCCAATATGCAGCCATGAATTCTGGGCACTAGATGGCAACTTGAACAAGGGCTGAGTCCTTGCATTTTCATGGACTTATAGGGAAAGCAGTTAAAATTTATGAATGAGAAAATGCTTTTGAACTTTGAATGTAGATGAGGGTAAAATCATTGCCACTGTCTCTTCTGTGTAATGTCTCTATTAGAAATCATCTCTACTGTATGAACATCTTCTACATCTCCTGAAGGCATGTGTGTGTAAATCCTCCCTAAATGTGTCCTTTAGGGCAAGGAAAGCAGGAAATCACGTCTGGGATCCCCCTGCATTTTTCATTACGCATGCAATATGACGAAAAGTATATAATGTTAAAGATGTAGTTTTTGGGCAGAGAGTCACCTCAGTATTATCCATGTTGAGTCCTGCTTGGTTTAGCCTCCCAGAAAATAGTCTCCAACTAATGCGTAATTTCCAGTGTGTTAGCTAAGACCAAACAAGGCTCATGGCACCACATAGGATTTGTGTGGATCCTTGACTGTATGAGATGAGCATACCTACTGCTGTATTCTCAAGCTGTTGAGTGAGCGCTTTACTCTGGGCTGGCCTATGCAGTAACTCTGCTCACGTGGTGCTCAGAGATGAGTACATCATAGGCATGTTTCTTCTCCCCAGTTCTTTGGAATGGCTGTTATGGAGGTTTCACTTTCTGGAGAAATGCAGCATGCCTGTATAGGATCAAATTATACATGGATTTTGGTTAGTAAATGCAGAGATATATATTAAGATGCCACAAAGTCCTTAAAGGTCAAGAGCTGCAGTAGTGTTTGCATAGGCATGTTACAAAGCCTGCAATGAGCAGCAGATGTGTTCAGCTTGACCAAGGAACAGAAAATGTGTATGCAGTGTGGTCAAACTTTCTATGGCAGTGTGGTGGTTTAGCAAAATTTGATTTGTAATTTTCGTGGAGGCAAAGGAAAAAAACAGGAAAAACAGCTGCTCGAAACTTCTGTGACCAGCACAGAGCCAATACCTGATAGGCAGGTTGCTAGACCAATTGAACAAGCTGGAAATGCCTCTGTGATGTACATATTTAAGAAAGAAGAGACCACGAGAAGCTCCTTTTTCCCTTGTTCTCCTGCGAGGGGTGGCGAAGGGTGGGAGGACCCCCAGGCCCCTTCCCGGAGAGGGCCCCTGGGTCCTCCCAGCGTGGCAGCCGGGGTTGGACCACCACAAGGAGCCACCCCAGTGCCACAAGCAACCACGCGGCCGGAAACCGTTCCCCCCACTGAGGCTGGGACCGTGCTGCCGAGATTCTCCTGAAGCTGCCATGGCCCACGCAGTGCTGGCAGGCCCCTGAGGCTGGAGTGGCTCGTGCTGAACCAAGCAAGAAACACCATGCAGCCGGCAGCAAGAGACAGGGTGACTCTTTCCCTGATGCAGAGCCTGGACAAGATCAACTTCTCAGCTGAAAACTTACAGACACTAACTTTCTTCCAAGTCAGAGAAAAAGGAAAAGTGAGATCACGTGAGGAAAACCAACATGGTGGCACCGAAGCTGGTAGGGGAAGGGAGAGGGCAGAGGTGCTCCCAGTGCCGGAGCTGAAATTCTCCTGCAAGCCGTGGTGAGGACTGTAACATAGCAAATTTTTTTCCGTATAATTCATTGAGGTGCATGGGGGGATGCGGAGATCCATGCGCAGCCTGTGAAGAGGAGTGCTCATGCTAGAGCACACAGATGCTGAGAGGCTTTTAAAGATTGAAGAAGACAACCTTTGCTTCCAGGCTAGAACAGCTCATCCTTAAAAGACTAAACCCCATGAACTATTATGACCCACTGTTGTGGTCTGACGCTGGTTTAAACGCCAAACACACTAAATCTAATTATATGCATAAGGGGAATGCGGATTTATTGAGGAAAACGTAAAGGAACTTCGGGGCAAAACAAGGACCACACTTAAACAGTTGCAATATACAGAAAAGTTTATTACCAACAGAATAAAAAGTGAAAAAAAAGAAATGGTAAGAAATCAAAGCAAACCTTTAAACACCTTTTTTTCCCAGTGCCTCCTTCTTTACCACAAACCTCTCACAAGTGAAAACAAAACAAAAACATGGGATTTTTGGTCAGAGTTGCACTTTTTAAAGAGTCTTTTCATGCTTAAGGAAAAGAAGTTCTTCTGCTGTGCCACAGAACCTTCACAAACCAATAGTCTGCCCGGAGAAACAATCTGTTGAAGTGAAAAAGGTATGAATCCTTGACTCCCATGGATCTTTCGCAGTCTTCTCACACTGCCAAGTTGTGGGCCACAGAAAAAAAAACCATGGGGTTTTAGTCTTTTAAGGATGAGTTATCTCAGCCTGAAAGCAAAGGTTCTCTGCTTCGATCTCTAACAGCTTCTCACAGCTTCTCTGTGACCTGCTGTGGGCCTCTCTTTAGCAGCTTCTCACAACTTCTATATGGCCTGGCGTGGGCCTTTCTTTAAAGTCGCAGGCCGCACAAGAATTTTCCATCCCCCCAAGTTTTTCCAAATGGATTAAAGTTCTTTCTACAGCTTTGCAAGAAGAATTTTTAAGCTCCGCGCCAAAAGCGCGACCGTCCTCTTTTCCCACAGTCAGCTTCCATCCCATGTGGTCTCGCCCTTCTCCTCTGTTTCTGACCTTGGGGTCGCCATGTTCAGCTTCGTCCCATGTGATTTTACTTCCTCTTCCTTCCTCACTGACTGGAAAGAAAAGGT
>VZTD01002529.1:0-84591 GCA_013397725.1 Rhagologus leucostigma | reverse complement strand
CCAGGAAACAAAATTCAGCTCTCCGTCTCACGCCAAGAGGAAAAAAAAAACCAGCTGGCTGAAGAAAAAGCAAGCAGGGTGCTCCCTTCGTGCCATCCACAGCCAGACAACACTGAGGAGTGTAATCTCTGTGTCCCTGAGAAGCTGCTTTGGAAAGTTCGTCTGTTTTTTTTTTTCTTCAAGCCCAGTTTAAAGGCACAGAAAAGGCAAAATATTACTTTTTGGGCATAGAGCATGATAGGGGATACACATGATAGAGTCACCCCAAGACAAGGCGTTACCAGCCCTCTCATTGGGTTAGCAAATTATCCATCAACCAAGTTGCAACCTACCACGCTGGCAGTTGTGGGAAGACTGCAAGATTCGTGGAAGGGATTTTCACTGCAGCAGATTCAGGCAGACTGTTGCTTGTGAAAGTCGAAACCACGCTAGAAAAGTTTGCAGAGATCTATTTCCCGTTGGAAGGATTTCACGGCACAGCAGAAGAAACTCTTTTCCTTAAACATAAAGAAAGACTCCTAACAAATGAAATACTGACCGAAACCCCATGTTTGTTTCCTTGCGCGGTTAGTGGAAAGAGGGAGGATTGGGGAAGAAAGGTGTTCTGAAAGTTTGCTTTGGTTTCTCGTTACTCTTTGTACTTCTAGTTCTGTTAGTAATAAATCTTCATACTGTTTAAGTTTGGACCTGTTTTGCCTTGAAGTTTTCCTTTTTCCTCAATAATCCTTATTTCACTTCATGAAAATGAAGTTTTAAGTTCCCCTTCTCTGCTCAGCTATAGTACAGGCAAATAAGTGAATAGTCTTTCATGGTGCTTGGCGCTTAACCAGCATCAAACTACTACAGGCAGTAATATTTTAATCTTATGTCTTTCTAATTTGTTTTTTAAACTTTTTATTTTTGTACTTAAACTAGCAGTCTTGCAGCAATGTTGTGATAAAAGTAGGGCTGTTGGGAGAGGGAGTATCCTTTGGAGATTGATGGTAGTGTTGAAAAAAAACTGGCTTAACTCTTTTCCACGCAGCACCCCTTCAGATATGAAACAAGAGCAAATTTCAAATGGTTCTGATGAAAGAGCACAAAAATGAGTGGGCTTTTTAATAGACTAAACATCATAATAGTGCAAATATTTGTCTCCGAAAATCTGAGTTATTCTATTAGTTCTTTCAGACAAAGGCAATATTTTATTCAGGTCTTGTGCAAACCCATGTTTGATTCTAGCAAACACTTTTTCAGATAATTAAACTTCATAGAACTGCATTCCATGATAAAAGTCAGCAGAAAATGAGAGAATTAAAAAAATATTTAGAAGTCTACTAGAATGTGAGAAAGTGGCCTTGAGAAACTTCAGATTTTGGCATAGATGAGCGATATATAATTTATGGGTTTAACAAAAATAAATTGCCATACTGTATCTTTAAAGGACAGACTGACATTTTCAGGTCTGATTAAGTAAGAGCATTTTGAAGAGGGTTTAAGACAAGAGAGGATAGAAGATGGCAGATGGAGTTTCTAAAACAGGGAATTATTTGGTTTAAAGTCTGGAAGAGGTACATGAGGGAAAAAATGTAAATTGGTTGGCTAAGTTTATAGAATAGCCTTCTATAATAATGTTATGGCAGATGGCATGTACAGACTAGTTATTTAAGAAGCCCAATAAGAGCTCAATATTTTCTTTAGTTTGGCTTATACAAAAACTTCTCTTTATGATATGAAAAAGACTCAGGTAGGAAAGAAACTTCATAAGTTCCTGGATCATAGAGAGGCTTCTTTTCATGTGAAAGCTGTCAGAGAATGGTTTGGGTTGGAAGAGACTTTAAAGATCATGTGGTTCCAACCTCCATGCTATGGACAGGAATACCTCCCACTAGATCAGGTTGCTCAAAGCCTGATCCAACCTGGTCTTGAACACCTCCAAGGATGGGGCATCCACAGCTTCTCTGGGCAACCTGTTCCTGTGCCTCAGCACCCTCACAGTAAAGAGTTCCTTCCCCATGGCTAATCTAAAGTTACCCTCCTTCAGCTTAAGGCCATTCCTTCTTGTCCTTTCATTTGGCCCTATGCTCTTGAGAAGCCTCCTTGTGGTTGCCCACTAGGCATTGGAAGGTGCTACAAAGTCTCTACAAAGCCTTCTCTTCTCCAGGCTGAACAACCCCAACTCTCTCAGCCTGTCCTCACAGGAGAGGTCCTTCAGCCCTTAGATCATTTTTGTGGCCTCCTCTGGATGTTCCAACATCCAGCTGATCCAACAGGATGTGTCCTGTTCCAACAAGTCCATGTCCTTCCTGTGCTGGAACTCCAGAGCTGGATGCAGCACTGCAGGTGGAGTCTCACCAGCGCAGAGCAGAGAGGCAGAATCCCCTCCCTGGCCCTGCTGGCCGCGCTGCTTTGGATGCAGCCCAGGACACATTTGGCTTTCTGGGCTGTGAGGGTACACTGCTGGGTCAAGTCCAGCTTTTCAGCCCTGAGATGCTGCGGTGCGTTGTGGCTCATTCCACGGCCAGCAATCTCATATTGGCCACTGCCATCCCCCTCTTTCCCCCCTGTGTTTGGTTCTTCCCACAGAGGGTTCTAGTTTCCCTGATCCCCCCCTGGCCCACGGTGTTTCTCCTTTCCCACTTTATCCTCTACTGGTCTGTACCCTTTGCCCGCCAGGATTCAAACCCCATGTCCCTGTATTCTTGGTTGTTTCATGTTTTCCCCTCCCATTCGGTAAGGGCATAACAAGCCCTGGTAACGGCTTTTCAGGGATTCTTTTTGTGACCTCCAAGTTGGATAAATCTTCTCCTGCTTTTCCACAAAGAAGTCCCTCCACCTCATTCCTATCTCCTCGGTGCGCCCTCAACATCAGTGCGTTAGGCGAAACCGTGCTGGAACTTCGCCAGCCCTCCCGTGCCCTTGCGAGCTGCCTCCATCATCCCCTCCCCTGCGGGCGGGTGCCCGGCGCTTGGTCACCCCGCTAGCTGGACAGATAGCGTCGCAGCAAGGATGATCAAAACCTTTTGACAGAATTCTTCCAGCCTCTAGGCATTTGAAACACTGAAATCTGATAAAATATCAGTGAGATATCTAACATCGAGATGCTGATTCTGTGGCAAGACCAGCTTTTAGTCTTTTCCTCAGAAGATGTAACACCTATGAGAGAAGGGAAGAAAGGTCAGAAAAAAACAGGGAAAGAAACACACAGGAAATTGATTGTATATGTTCATAGAACTTTACTGATTTCTAGCCTCTCTCTAACTAGGGTATGCTGTGTTTTACTCTGTTTTCTCCTCTGCTAAAAGGGTGCATGATAAACTCATGGATAATACTGACACCTGAATCAAAGAGTTCAATTCAAATTCAATACAGTTGCTTAAAGATCCACATCAGTATTTGCCAAGAGTTGAGAATAGGACTACATTCGTGCTCAAATGCACGCATGCATGGAGGGGGCGTTCCCTACTTGAGACAGGATGTTATCTTTCTTCAAAGGAGAGGGAAAAGAGAATAGTTGTTGAAAACTGGAAAACCTAGAAAAATGTTTGACAATAGAACTTAGCTAAAATGAAGGTCTTACACAATAGACCTTCTCAGTAAATGGGGAGGTTTTAGACATTTCTGGCAACATTAAACTCCTCCCCCACTTCTTTGGGCAGAAATCCAAAAACATCAGGGAGGTACATTGGTTATAAGTGAATATCAAAATAGACTGAAATCCATGACCTTTCTGAACTCTATAAGTTATTCTTTAGATTGTAAACTGGAGTCTGGAGTTACAAACCTCACCAGCAGTTGATACTTAGCCCTTGATCAGTTTGCAGGTAATTTGTACCAAACCCCTGTCGATGCTGACTGTAGTGAATGCTGTATGGTATTTTAAATGTCTGTATTTACGTTGTTTATTAAAAGCTCTTCAAGCATAATGCTTGAGACTTTTTTGGGTTTTGTATTTTGTGCTCTTTCACACAGAGGCTGGTTGTGCTTGCATTCACAGAGGATGATTTGAGGTGCTGCTTCCTTCTGCGTTTTGTTTGGCTTAGAAGGATGCAAAATTATAGTGACTATGGAAATATTTTGTTTAAAGAGTAGAAAAAGATGAAAATACAGTAAATTACAATGTATTCAGGTTTCATTACACTTTCTGTGGATGCTGGACTACAGACCACACATCCGTGGGAGATCTCATTAACCCAGCATCTGCTTGTTTCATGTGGTCTCTGCAGATGCATTACTGAAGCACTACAGCTAGCTGTAATCTCATGAAACATATCAAATCCACACAATGCTTTTATACATTGCTAACCATAAAGAAATAGACCTGCGTTAAAAAAGGCTATTGTTGTACCTCTCTTTCCTTTTAACTGCAGCCTGAAACTAGTAAAATTTCAGACAAGTACAGTGCTTGCGGCAAATTCTTCAGCTAAAGAATTATATTTTACAAAAGTTCCCAATGTTTGAACATCACCCTGAAATACCTAAATAAACAAAGGAATATGACAGTTTCTAGTCAGTTTAAATAATGCATTTTGACAAATTCACTTTTAAAAACGTTTTACATTTTATGTATTAAAAGCAAAGTAGTAGCTTCAAAGTACAATTAAAGTAGAAAATTTTCTAATTTTAAATGATGTTTGTTGACATTGTAGTCTTTCTCATGAAAAAAAGTGTCACGCTTTGAAATACATTTACATTAAATAAATAGGCTTTTAATTTTTTATTTGAAAGCTGCTGAAAAAATATTTCCCTGTTGTAATTTAAGGTCATAGAAAAGGTATGGTAACTGAGGTAACAAGTTACATGGTTTTCCTGACTCCATTGTCATGGACTTGATGGGATGAGGACCAGAAGAAAGTGCTTCCTGTTTCTTGGAACAGTGTGCAGCCTAAGTTGTGTGTTACATGCACAATATATGTATAAAACAACAAATGTTTATAACAGAAATACAAGGATATAATTCACAGGAAAAAGTCCTGTTCCCTTTATGGATATACTATGGCCAATTCCCTGTGAATATATTTGACAAAAGTCTTTATTTCAAAGTTCAGCTCTGCACAGATATATTCCACACGTACAAAAACAACCTATTGCCAAGTTTTGTTTCTCATTTTTTTTTTCTAGGTGTGGATAGAGATGCAGAATTCTCTGAGGCTCCATCCAAACTGCTATCGTCCATTGTCGGTCAAACACCAAGTGCTGGAACCCAAGTTTCATGACAGATCCTATCACATCTTGTGAGTACAAACATAAATAAGATAATGCAAACTACAGCTTCCACATTCAGTTAAGATTTATCGTTTTGGGCCTGAATGAGGACCTTGCCTGCTCAGAATAGCTAAGTGGTGCCTGCCAGATCTGTGGTTCCATGGCACTAGGAAGCTTCTCAATTCCTTAACAGAATTACATTTGGGGGAAGGGAGAATTTCGTCTTTTATGCATTTGTTGGCCCAGATTCACATATTTTGGTCTCAAAGTGGACACACTCTTCAGTATAATGTAAAATAGAGAGTAAGATCATATTTAAAATTAGCTTAGGCTCAAAATCACGGGCTGCTCTGAGCACCAAAGTGTGGTGTGCTCTGGCTTTGAGTCTTTAGAGTTTTGGGTGTTTAATAAAGCAAAGGCTGAAGTGAAAATCTTTCAGTGGCAGCCACAACATGTGCTTATTCCCACAGAATTCTTTGAAGTGCAGGATGAAGTATAGTGTCTGTGACAGCTTTCCCCCTCCACTGCTTTTATAGTTTCTCTCCACTATCCACCATCTTATTTTCTGAAAACTAAAGGTCTGGAAGCTTGGAGATCTCCGACCTCTCTCACTAAGGAATGGCATTAAAAGGTTTTAAAAGAGGGAGACAGAGTTTTCCTTATGCCCCATTGCATGTCTCCTTTTCCTCAAGCTAAGAGACATGAAAAGAAATTTAACAAGCTGATGATGATGATGACGATGATGATCGTTATTATTTTTGTTGTTATTTATTATTATTATTATGATAAAATAGAGTTGAATCTATTTATCTATTATCTACCAGCAAGTAGCTGCGTCAGTAATATTTATTTAGCAATAATGAGATTCTTTGCAACTTACTTTTTGGCTTTACTTACTAAGAATTACCCCTGCTGAACACCAACATTTTTCCATTACATATGTTTAATTTTAAAATGCTCACAGGATTAACAGCTCAGCAATTGATGACAATGGAGTGCTATAACAGACAGGGTTAAATCACTGGAAAATACTAATCAAAAATGCTGTTTGATGCAAAGAGCTATATTTCAGAAAATGTATTCTTCATCTAGCAAATTTTGCCTACTTCAGAGTTGTTATCAGGCTTGAAAGTGATCCCTATGGTTTTCTAGGACTGCTTGATTTGAACTCACATCTAGTTGTACAATGTCATAAATTACATGAACAATTACCAAGGTCACTTCAGATAGCCTTATTGCTTTTTTTATTCAAGGAGATAGCCCTTCAATAGTGAGAAATATGGTATCCAGGAATTCCAGCTTGCCCTCATGTAATCTCCTTCACAGAGCACAACAAAGAACAATTGTGTGAAGCACAATGACCTCAGATGCTTGAAGTCTCTCAAACTATTTATGAATGTGGAGTGGAGAGACTAAGCATGCATTCAGGATGAGGAAACCTTGACCAGAACAAGGTATTTCAGTTGTGACTTATTTTTGTATGAGGAAGCTTTAGCAGAATGTAATAAGTACACGTACTGTGATAGTCAAGCCAAAGACAAGCACACGCATTTTTCATTTATTCTGAGAGAGCATAATACCTCTTCAGAAGTTTGTGAGAGCAAACATGACAGGCAGTGCAAATGTCCTTGGGGAAAATTTGAGTTACTGTGACATGTCCTTGTACACTTACGTCAGTGGAGATCTAAACTGTTACAGAGATTTCTCCTACCATTACTGTGATTAAACCAGTTTACTTTGGTTTGTGAACCAGCAGGTTTGTTTATCCAAAGAAAAATAAGAACATATTATTTCTTGTTGGTAAGCAACCCTCCTATGGAAGTGGCTTACAGTCAAGCAAGAAATTTCATCCAAATTATCCACAGCAAGTGAGTGGTGATGTGTCCATTCCCCACACAGTAGCTCCTAATGTATCTATGATTGTGTGTGTGAATGCGTGTCATTATAGCAAAATTGACAGTATTTAAAGGAGAATTTGTGGGCTGGACCAGAATCTGTCTGTGTTACACACATTTGCCAAAGCAAAGAAACAGCATAACTTGCAGTTGTAACTCTACTTCTATGATTTACAGCATCTGGAGTCAAATGTATTATCCTCTCTGTTGTGTACTGTAAAAAGCAACCTCTCACATACCCTCCATCCTAAAAATTACTTCACCTCTGTAAGTTTTAAACAAAAAAAAAACCCCATTGTTTTGTTCAGACTACCAGGAAACAGGAATCACCAGGAAATTTTGCACTGGAAAAAGATAGATGCATTGAAGGCCAAAAAATGTAGTGGGACTGTTATTCCCAGGAGCAAATGTCAGAGATATTATAAAGTGAAATAATACATGTTTGCAGATGTCAGTCCAGAGAAAGAAATATTTGGATGTATCCTTATTCTCTACATTAACCAGGAGTTTTTAAGAAGAGTATATTGAGACAGAAAGGTAGATCCTCTATGTGGATCCTCTATGTGAGAACTGCGTATAAATAAAACAAGGCAAATACTAAATTCTGAAGGTACATCTCATGTGGATTATATAAAACAGGTCTGTTGTGATTTATTATGTAAAAGACCTCTAAGAGAGTGAAAAAGCCCTTGAAAGTATGCTTGGTTATTAAAGAAAATACTTAAAAATAGCATTGGAGGTACTTTAGAATACTTTTCAAGCTTTTGAGTGAATTCTGGTTTTTGTATTGTTTGAAAGTCATTGACAAGTGTGCAGTCACCATATTCTGTTGTAACTGCTATTGCACATGGAGTCCTCTCTGAGGCACCATAGCTAAGCTAAGAAAGAGAAAGGATAATTCAGAACCTTGAAAATGAAAACATGGGAACCAACCTAATGACAGCAAACTCTACCTGAGACTCTAGAAGAGCACTTGGTAACCACAATTGCTACATTTCCAGTAATGCCTAGCTCAGAGTCCAGCCTTACCTTTACTTAGAAACAGTGGCTGTAAAGCCTTACACTCCCACTATGTGCATCTCTATTACGGGCCTACAGATATATGGATCTTGGATATGAAACTAGATAATAACTTACAAATACAAGTCTCAGTTCTCAACAGACAACTGTTCTTTCAAACTGTATTTTATTTTCAGTGTATTTCTGTATTATTCTGTTTTGATCATAAGCATCCCAAAGTAAGGAGTGTGTGTTGGTATATAGTAACTCCACCTATGCCTTACAAGACAAATACATTTACTTTTGTGGCTTTATTGAGGTATCAAGGGCACACGCTGTGCAAGGATTTAAATGTTGTGACTGCGGTCACATCCGTCATACCTGAGAAATGAGAAACTACTTCTAAGGTTGCACTGAGTATCGCACTTGCAAGATGAACATGTTGAAGAAAGGGTACTGACACCTTTATCTTTATTTATATGTATCAATTGGTGAAACAAAAAAAAAACCCCAAAGAAATTACGTGAACTACAGTGAAATGCTGCTCCTGTGTAGTTCCATGTCTATGTAATGCTGAGCTGCCAAAGACAGAGATATGTGAAGATGCTTAAGCAACCTGTAATCCAGATGAACTTAGTTTAAGCTGTTTACTTTCCAGAGTTTAACACATATACCAGTAGAGCAAGTCCTCACCTTCTGATTTGAATTAAGCATGTTATAAATAAAAATGTTAAAAAACATAAACAATCATTTTCTTCTTTTCTCCTCTAAAAATGTGTAACATTTTTCACACAACTCTTTCTGATATTTCCGTCAATGCAATCAGTAAAAGTTTTGAATACCTTACAAGATATTTGTTTAAGCAAGATTAGTGTTCCATGCATTTCATGCTGTACTGCATGCATGTTCTGCATCCTCAGAAGTCTGTGTTTTAAGAATTCTCAACAGAATAGGCAGATAATCAGGTTAGGCCATAAGGAAATGGGAAATAAGGTTAAAGAGCAATCTTCTCATTGCATACTACTTCTGCCTTTTGAAGTATTATGGTCTGCATGACCACAGGATTTTGTTGCATTGCACTTTTTAATGTTTCTGCTCATTGGTGTATGAAATCACTATTGTCCCCACTTTGCTTTCCATGGATGGATATATAGAGATATGCAAATGTAACTAAATACCTTAATTTTGTTGGAAATGAGTAATCATAAACACCTTTGAGAACTTAGCAGTTCTTCATACAGCAGAGTTATGAACCCAAATCTCTTAGGCAGTAAATTAGTACTTTAGGCAATGGGCTTATTTTAGGCTGATAATTAAAATGCCGATAATTAACTAAAATGTCTTGGAAGACTTTCTCCAGCCTGAGAGTAAGAAGCATGGCCCAGCTTGTGATAATTAAATTTTCTTTCCTTAAAAGAGCAGCTGTGTCCCTGCAACTTGGGGGGAACCATTTGTGGTCCTTGCTAACCCTTGAACTGTGCCTGGGTGTGTGTGAGGACGTGAGCTGGTATGGGTCAAAACTGGGCTCTGGTGCATGCAAAGAACTAAACAATGATTATTCCGTGGCTGTATTTAATATGCTATTGTGGGTGTTGCCAATCACAGCAGCTACAAGGCTTCAAAGACATCAGTATTTGAGGAAAGAAGTAAGGCTGGGAAACTTCCCCACGTGGGGGTAGGTTTATCCGCTTTGGTCTCTGTGTGTAGCACCACACCCAGACTATTTTCTGTTAAGCTCTACAATGGCTATCATGTCGCTGTGTGCAGTGAACATGAATAGCAAAACACCTTTCCTCTTTTCCCGCCTGCCCCTCAACACACGTACACACAATCAAACTCGGCCCTCAGGAAAAACAAAACAATTCTGTGAAACGAGCCAATTCAAAGTAATACAATGAATTTGCCAAAATAACCTGTATGAATGACGAGGAGGAAATTATTTCACTTTTTGCTTTATCCAGGGGGTGCTCTTGCATAACCTGTTCGCTGTACACAACAGCTCCATTCCGGTCTTTTGCAAGGCATAACTGAAAGCAGTGCTGAGATCACAGTTTTAGGTAAAGGTTGTTTCAAATCCCGTGTTTCCCACAAATCAAGAAAAAGTTTTCTCCCTTTGTGCTGAATTGTTTTAAAGTACTTATTAAGGGCACGCAGAGGGGTGAGCTGCAGGTCTGAAGCTGATAACTGTGCATTCAGAACTAAGGGCTCACAAAGAGCTGGTTATGAAAGTGTATTACAGCTTAGTGGGTTTGATCCTATGAACCCTCATTTGACTTTTCTGAATACTGTCAGTGTGTTCTGACTGCATTTGATTCAAACATTGCTTGCATGAATTGACTCAGCTGACCAGCTGGATCCAGTACCTCTATTAAAATTTAATTTATTAGATGAAATTTATCATAGGGTTGGTATTCTCTCCAAATGTCTCCATTACACTGCAGGAAATGCAGTATCCATTCAGCATCTGTGCTGAGAAATGAGAGTTATGAACCTTGCCAACAAAATGGTTTTAAGTATTTTGAATAGCCACAAAAAAAAACCAAAAAAAAATGCAAAGACACATGTGTGTAGAAATTTAGAAAGCTCTTACTTTAAACAAGCTATTTAATCTCTCAGAAGCATGTTTGAACACAGTGATGTCTCCTGCATGCTGAGCCCCATCTGGCAGACAGCAGCATGCTGGCCCAGCTGGACCAGGAGGTACACTGCAGCAGGCTGACAGAGAGCTCTCAGGCTGCTGCATCAGAGCAGTCTCCACTACCCATATGTCCAGCCACTAAACCATAATCCTATTTTCTTTCTTAACCCCCCCTAATCCTTCCAAACTCCTGCAGGAAAGTCAGTTCAGTTAAATCTGATAGGCATAGGTCTTTCCTCTGAGATTTTGGGAATGAAGGAACTAAGTAGGAGGGATCCTAATGTCACCAATCTTATGCAGCTGCAAAGAGATGAGAATAAAATGATCCATCACCTTAAGTGACCTCTTGTTGTACCAGGGAGAGTACTAGGAAAGCAAACAGCCTTCAATAATTTTAAAAACAACATTTTTTTTCCTAAATCAAAATTATAAGCCATTTATTAACCGCTTCAATTCAGTTTCATAGAATGAAGACCAATTCAGTTTCATAAAATGTTTATTCCTTTATATGTTTCAAGCTCCTGCTGTCCTTAACTGAAAATTTTTATTTTCTTTATTTTAACAAAAATATATTATGGGAATGAGCAGCAAAAAATTGCTTTAGCTTCTTTTGTAGGTTCCTTCACAGATTTCTGAGATGATAATTTGTTTGTAATATACCTATAAATGCACTCATTTAAATTAAGATTACTCATAACAAGATCCAAATCCGAGTGCAGTATCCAGTTGTCTCTGAGAATATCATAATGATTCTCCTTTGGGGGCAATACTCTGACACATTAACATAAATTTAAAGGAATACATGAAAAGCATATATCAAGCTATACCTTTTCTGCTTCCATTGCTTGTCTGTATTCTCTGCAACCCAGTAGGTGAATTAAACATATTTAGAGAGGTCCTAGAGACTTCCGTATTGGGGGGAGGGAAAAAAATCAATATAAGCCATAGTCCACAGTTAAACAAAAAATACCTTGTAGGGATTCTGAAATAGTGCAGTGCATTTTTATGGAATTATTAGCTCCTATTTTTCTAAACTCTGCTTTTTCATGTCAGAACCAGAAGATGAGATGATAGAATGTAGTAAGATAGTCTAATTTCTGTACTGTCAGCACAAAGAAATGAAAAGAGAAAATAGAAGGAAAATTGAAAAATTACATTCCAGTGTGATCTCCAGGTCCATTTCTCTGGCCAAGAGTGGCTATCAGTCTAATGTATTCTACTAAAGGCTGCTAGACAAAACAAGGTATAATTTTAGAGAAGCTCTGATCCAGAATGACCTTCCAGGAGATTTTCAAAATTCACCATTGTAGTTCTGAAATAAAGATTCATCTTTATGTCAGGTTCCTAACATTTATTAATTAGCAATGTTTTCAAAGTGCATGAGGCTTCGATTTTCTGTGTGTTGGCACTGGACATGACATGTGAGAAGCTAAATGCTTCAGCTCCCTTCATCTTTAAAAAGAACGATGTGATTCTCTGCTCTGTCTACAAAGATTGCTATGTAGACAAGATCAAAAGATTAAAATTACCATGTGCATGTGTCATTGATTAGCATGAAAAATTTTAAACCCTGAAGGACCTACAGAATACTGATGGATGCACACTTATGTGGTGCTTTTTGTGAATACTACAGGTAGGCACAATATTTCGGGATTATTCCTTCCAAATTTTGTGTCAGTTCAAAAGTACGGCTATTGCTCTCAATTCTTTGATAAAAGTTAAAGATAGCTTTTTGTTTTATGTTGACAGCCCATCCATTTCTGAACTGAGGAAAATGGAGGTTGTATAAGTACAAGATAGAACCAGAGTCGCATATGATCGACAAAGTAGGAATTCTCTGAAGAGACTTGAGAAAGATTTCAAAGAATTTTAAGAAACATATTCAGCCTTAAGAAAAACCCCAACAGTTTTAGATTAAAGTAAATGCTGATAGAAAACACAACTTATTTGCCATGAAGTACAGCAAGTTAGTGAGAAATGGAGGATCCTAATAATGTCTGCCCTTATCAATCATATTAATTGCTTTTATATTCATTTTATGAAAAATGCCACAAACCTATGACTAATACAAAAACAGTTTGGGCTGGCTTTAGGGGAGGAATGGGAGAAAGCTATGGTTTTTTTAATATTAGCTACTTCAGTAAAAAGAGATTTGGCATTAGAAGCTGACTTTCACGAAGCCCAACAAATGTAATTCAATCTGCATTGGAAGTTTTTTGCATAGTTTTCCTTATTTTCCTTATATGTATAATGTGAACTTCTAACTGCTAAGCAGATTAATTTATGACTTAAGCTATATAACATTTATGGCTTAAATATATGGAACTGTAAATTTGACAATCATGTTGATGCCTTTGTATTAACTTCTGCTATCTAATACAGATTTTGTTATGTCCCCATTGCCCATGAGGTGTGTCTGTCATGAATGCAAACCAAGGATTTGTGTCCAAGCCAATAGACTCTCCTGGAAGAGTACATAAAGTCTGTGTGGCTTCCTCGACATAGTCAATAGCCCTTCATTCCTTTTGTAGTGGTTTCTTTATTGTTAGCTTATTGGAAAGCTTTTATCAGTAAGGTTTAATCTATTTGCCTTGAAATAGGAATGCATCTAGGAATAAGTCCTCCCATACCCTTTTTTAAGCCAATTTTGGTTGACCAAACAGTGAAAGGATTCAAATAATTATCTTTACCATCAAGGATGCCTTAAAAATCAGAGCCAGGCTTCAATTCCCTTCTTTCCTACATAGTTTTTCTTTTTTCTGTTTCATTTCTTTTTTGTGTTTTATGTTCTACCATAATCTCACAAGATACAACTACATTGCTATGGAGGAAAATCTACTGAAAGGCTCAGAGTTCTGTTTAGAAGAAAAAAAGGTTTTTTTTACTAAGAGATTTTCTGTTCAAACTCCTAATTCTTTCAAAGCAATTTCCACTGTACTTTCACTTGCTTACTGACCAAATTTCCAGGAGAATGTACTTTCTGCTCTCCAGAAACACACCGATTACCAAGGGGAGCAAGCTGTTCTGAATGTCTCCGGCTCTGACCCCAGAGCACAGGGCTACAGCCCACCAGGACAACTTCATCAGCCAGCAACTTCTTCCACTTCTCCCACGATATTAATTACACCCAGAAAGTTTTCAGAGAATTTTAAAATTGTTGGTGTTCTCTTCAAATCACGAAAATTGCCTGCAAACTGGACCTGCCTGTGCAGTTTGGGGCTGAAAGGCTCTTCAGCATCTTCTGACTTTGTCAAGGCACAACTCATTTCATAGTGGTAATGCAGAAGGCTCAGCACGGGCACAGTGTGATGCCCCCGACCCTTCTACTCACACGCAGTCAACCTTGCCTTGGTTTTTTGCATAAAAAGTAGATTTCACATTCATAATTTACACCAGATCTCCCACTCATCACACAATTTTCCACAATAATTGCTGGACTTCTGTGAGAAACATAAGTATACTTTGACAATTAAAGAGACTGGAAATATTATTTTACTTGGAAAAATACTGCTTTTAATGTGCAACATCCTCCAGACATGTCAGATAGCCAGATTACTCAGAAAATTAGGTAATACTTACTGAGAAAATAAGGAATACTTACTGAGATATTCCTACTGTCTAGCTTTAGCCTTTAAGTATTTTAACTGACCTTCCCTGGCACCCATTTCTCTCCATTGACTACAAGAAAAATCTCTCAATTATATTCATGTACTGAAAATACATACATTGGTCAGATTAGGGTTATTAGGAATTTGAACAGAAGCAGAACTGTGAGTGCCTGGAAAATGTCTCAGATCAGTGGAGACCAGTGCCTTCAGGGTTTGTTTTGAGAGGATCTGAGTGTGAAGAAAACAATTCTGAAGAGATTGGAATGAAATTCTGACCATGGCTAGGAAATGATATAAAGTCTTCCTACTTGATAAAGACTTCCCACCATAAACAGA
Source organism: Rhagologus leucostigma (assembly GCA_013397725.1). Taxonomy (NCBI): domain Eukaryota; kingdom Metazoa; phylum Chordata; class Aves; order Passeriformes; genus Rhagologus; species Rhagologus leucostigma. The sequence continues at coordinate 69,931 of VZTD01002529.1, read as the reverse complement.
ATGCTATTCATATCATTTTCTATCCTTTCACAAAAGCCAAAAATTTCAGCAAACAACAAAACAAGAAAATGGATTAACAATATACAACAATTCTAATGCCTGTGTTTATGCTACATACAAGCTGACTCCATGCAGGACTTTGCATTTGATAGAGTCAGGCAGAAGAAACTCAGATGCTACAAAACAGGCAGCCATGTAAAAGGTTTGGAGGATGTTTCAGCTCTGAATAGGTGCCTTTTTTAAAGTCTCTGAGCACCCTCCAACCAAAGGAACACTGCTTTAAAGGTTTTGTCTTATGCTGATAGACTTATGAAGACTGTGGCAGGCAGTAGACACAGTGCTTAATCAAGGTGACAAAAACAAGTTGTAAGATGGAACTGGAAAGCACATATATGAAAAAACATGGAAAAGCACATGTTCTTGCAAAATGCCAGTATTAGCCAATGCTAATTTTAAGGTATAATAGTAATAATAATAGTGATTATAATTCTACACAGAGATTTGAAACTGAAATGAGTTTGGGCTGAGTAAAGCAAGTGAGCGAGATCCAACTACTTGCTAGCTATCAGGCCATCAGTCCTTAAAGTATTCTAAACATTCCCTGAAGGCCACAGGAAATTCTGGTCCAAGACAGTAACTCTGAAAATAAAGATGTGTGCAAGATGGGCTTACCACAATACTGAAAGTACAAGTGCCTGTCTCCGTGATTTAACTGGAGTTTTGAAGACCTGCTCACCACCCAGCACTGGTAAAATATCTATATTGATTACAACTTGGCAGTAAGTTCTGTTATTGCTGTTGTTATGGCTTCCTTCCCCACTACATATCATCATGCCATTTACACTTTTAATTAAATACATTTCTCCAAGTGAGTTCTGATTACAAGGATAAGACAGAACTTGATGCATTCAATTGGTCCAGGGTAATTACTTGCATTGTCCATGTTATTAGCAATAGTGCACTCAGTATCAATCTGGTAAAAGCTGCAGAAATTAATGGAGGCTTCCCTTAAGAGAAAAAAAACTAATTTATTTTCTTCTTTTTATTTCATCAGTTCCAGGGCCATTAGTAGCCTTTACAATTCCTTTCCTCCTTTATAATTATTTACAAGAGGACTTTTTTTTCTGTTTATGGTCATCATTATTACTTGGTTATTTGAATTATTCTCACATCATTATTACTAGGTTATTTGAAACATTCTCTGATAAATACAGAAAATCCTGTTTACTGAACTTCTTAAATTAAATTAGACTGTTTACTAATCTTCTTAAATTATGGAACCTATTCTGAGGAAATAAAGAAAATGGCGAATGAAAACTCTGAAACACTTAAGAGAATAAAGGAAATTACAAGCTTACATAACTTAATTACATAACATTACTGATCTTACATAACTATAAAAACATCAGTGGCTGTAAAAATGCTTCTAACTGAGGGATTCAAGCCTGTTTCGAATGGTTTGACATTGTCTGCTTATTCATCTTTCTTAGCTTTGTGTGGCAGGTTTCAACAGAAAATTTCTGGGAAAAAAATCTTGAAAAATTACAGAGAGATGGTGAGATCAGGTGAAGTTGGGAAAAGGTTTTTTACCCAGTTCTTCGTTACCAGTAAAGCTGCATTGTCAAGGTCTGGAATACAGATTAATTTTAAAGATACCTGTTGTGATTACCTCATATAAACATCAGTTTTGAGAACAAAGGCAGTTCTCAAAAGCCAAAGATTTTATCATTGTTCTAGTGTAGAAAAGCATTCATGTTCTGTTGCAGAGAACTAACAACTGGAGCTAGTAGTCAGAACATTTTCAACTAAACGTATAACCATCCAGCTTCACTAGAGTGAAATTTATTTTTGGAGAGACATATCAGTTACAAATGTTTTCACAGGAAGCTTTAAGAGGTCATGGTTCCCTTAGGCATCTTCAACAAGAAATGAAGGAGAAACAGACTGTAAAAGTTACACGTGCTAGCTAGGCACAAGTATTTTGAAGTAATTCTCTTAGTAAATATGTATTTGAAGGATTTCATTCTTTTTGTTCCATAAATGAAATTTCAGAAATAAAAAAAAAAAACTGAAACAGAGTTAGGTTCTATCAGCCTGTTCTACTAATACCTGTTTCTGGCTGGATTGCACATCAGCCAAGGCCAAGCCTTACATGGCTGTAACCACAGACTGCACAGCAGAAAGATGCGGGGCAGGCAAAGAGCAGGAGGGTGGAACAGCAGCCCTGTGGTCTGGCTTATGGTCCTGATTTCCCTCCCCGCTGAGCCATACTGTGTCCCATAAACTTGACAGTGATTTCACAGAAAGACAAGGTAGAAGAATGAAGTGTTTGTGTTTGCCAAATAGTAGACACATTAGCATGGAGATACTATGTTTGAATTTCAATATTTGACACAAAAACCCCCCAAGACAGGGGAAAAGCCAAACTTTAACTTGATGATAGTTGCTGAACACCATCTAGAAGGTGGAGTCTGAGTACATTGATGCTTACCTTGTTACCTCCAGTCTTCTTTACTAAGTTCCATTGCAATTAAAGCAGAAGAGTAATACTGCAATAAAACTCACAAGCTAGTTAATTTGTAAAGGCTATTGGCTACCATTTTAAAATTTTTTTTTCCAGTGACTGTGGGAGGTTGACATTGTCAACTTCCCAACTTGTGGACCAAACCTATGTATCTCTTAGACCTGATTTATGGCCAAAAGTTGGTGCTTCTAGAAAAGGTTGGCAGAATTAGTCTTGGAACGTAGGTGATAGAACTAACACAGTGTAAGGTGAATTGTGCTTCTTAACTTAGGGTTCATTCTTTCTAAGCAAATAACTTTTGGGTCAAGTGGCCTTCCTTAAAATGTCATATAATATGAAATAATCTTCTTATAGCCTTTCATGATGCTAAGAAGACAAGAAGAAATCATATTTGATATCTATTCTTTCATGAATGGAAAGGATGACAGAGAACAAAGAGGAGACATGATTAATAAAATAAGTATAGGAATGAAAGTATAAAGGGAGTTAATACTTTCTACAAGCTATTTGCAATAATATTAAATGTACTATGTGAAATTGAAATGTTTCTGTGAATTAATGAAGGCTGAAAGCAAAGGAATCTAACAAGTACTGTGATGTGCAGATTCTTTCAGTGTGTTCCATGAAGATGAAATTGCTTGACTGAAGAGAAATATCTGTGGCCAGATGAAGGTTTGACCACAGGCAGTTACAACCAACACACCTGTTAAAAGTTTGTAAGCCTAGTTGCTACAGGAGGAAAGCCACTGAAATGAGAGAGAAACAGATGGAGAAACAAGAATACCAGATATGCAGTGATCCAGAGATAACATAGTCTGCTAAATCATGCTCCTATAAAGGTGCTGTGAAACTTCACAAAGTTCCAGCAACAGCATTAATCTGCTAGAGAAGTGGCACCTTCTCTTTTTGCTTGTTTGTTTGGTTTTTGTTTTGTTGTTGGGTTTGGATTTTTTTTGTTGTTGTTTGTTTGGGATTTTTTGGGTTTGTTTGTGGGTTTACTTGGGTTTTTTTTGTTTCATTTTTGGCTTGTGTGGTTTAAGCTTTTTTGGTTTGTGGGTTTTTGTTTGTTTGTTTTTGCTTTTTTGTTTCTTTGTTTGTTTTTTAATAATTAACACCAGAAGCAACACTTTTGTTCACAGCGTTTAGGTCTGACAGGACATTATATGTTTCTTCTACCACCAGTTCAGCAGAAATGAAGGTGATTCTGCTTTGTATGATGTACAAGAATAGCTACCAGTTCAGGTGAGTGAGAGACACTGGAGGGTATGAAAAGGGAACTGGTGCTTTCTCATTTATTGTGATCATGCTTAGATACTTTAGTCAGTAGTCAAGGCTTAACTGAAATGACAGTTAAGACCATTTTATTAACAGATTATTTATAATCTTAAACTTGAATTCTGCCATCACTTTTGCATGTGCACAGCTCTCCTGTTGAAGACAATTTCATAAGAGTCACTAGTATTATTCATGTTAAGATTAAGCAGATATTGAAGAATAATAGGACTAGGACATTGGCATACTCTTTCGTGTAATCACAAATGACGGTAGTTTTGACAACGTCCTATAAAATACGTGGAAAAAGTTTTCTGAACAGAGGAGAAATAGACCCTGAAGCCCTAGGTCACATCTAGATTTTGTCAAGACCTTTAATTTTACCAATACCTCAAAAGCTAATGACTCTCACTGTCAAATACCCGCCACATTTTTTAGCATATGTAATTGGGAATCTGCAGTCACAAAAGCCTTTACTGAAGGAAACTGCTGTGGACATATGTTCGTACAAATAACCACAGTGGCTTATTATTCTTTCTATTAGGCACAGGTATCTGCATAGGATGCATAGGCATGGGTATGTGCATAGCATACATAGGCCTAGGATAGCTCTCCACTGTCTTCTTACCAAGCAACCACTGATTTGGCCCTCAGGTGCACGGCATAAAATTTCATTGAAGGGACTTCTGCTTCTGCAGATCCCTTACTAGTTCTGTAGCATCAGACCTGCTCCTGCTCCAGTTACATCTCTGAATTACAGGTTCAAAATCAAATGGCTGAACAATGTCCTTTTCATCTTTCTTCACCTGAATTTCTTATCCAGCCAAAGCGTCCAACATTTTACACTGAGGCCACCACCTTGTTGCTCCCTAAAATCTTTACTTCTCACAACCATGTCATTTCTTGTCCATAATAATCTTCTCAAATAAGGGCCATTACAAAAAACTAGTGATATAGTAAAAAACTACAAAGATTATAATTAGGAAGTATGTTAATTCAGATTGTTTTCTTCTGTTGGACAGGAGGAACAGACAACTTACTCATTGCAAAGTTCATCACTCCTAAGTTTTTGTTAATATAGAAATAAAGAAAACAGCTTAGAAAACAAAATGGCAAAACATAGTTAAATATCTGTCATTAGTATAAGAAAGATTATTTCACTTTTTCGCTTAGAGAAGGAAGTTCCAGCCAGTTGCCATTTGTGTATAAAATATATCTAACTAATATACAAAACTCAGCATTTTGAAAAGAAAAAGAAAATCTAAATCAAACTAGATCAAACTGAACCTACCAAACAAGAACCCCCAACACTTTAAAAGTTGGAAGGAAAGATGTAATAAAACGAAGACATAAATATTTTAGCAGGAATCTCTTCCTGAGCAAAAAAACAAACCCAAACTTATTACAGCATAAATGAGAGTCACAGAAAGCTTATCTGAGAAGACAGAGATCAAATAAAAGTTAAAATGACCATTTAGCCTTGCATAGGTGTATCAAAGTGTAGAGAAGTATAAAATGTCTCAAAGGAAGGCACTTCAGATGGCCTAGTCATTCTAGAGCAGAATAGACTAAAGAAAATGAATACGTTTACACAATAACATTGCACTTTCAAAATACATCAGCATGTCTCACATCAGTTTCTTTTATCTACCAAAATGAAAACTCGCCTTTCTGAAAAACCTGAGAAATGTGCACTGAGCACTTGAAAAAGTTTCAACAATATAATGTTTGTTTAAAATAAGACAAAACAAAAAACCACAAAGCAAAACAAAAGAAAACCTTGACCCTCCAGGTTAAGGAGTTTTTCCCAAGTGTAAAGAAAAATAGTCGAATCTGAAAAAATCAGGGGTTTTTATCACATTTAATATAGAAGAAGAGATTGCAATGAAAGGTAACTGCTCTTTCACTGAAGCCATGCCACGTGGTTTTCCTATAAACAATAACTCAGGAAGTTTGGTAAATTATAGAATAACTTTTACAAATGAAAAGCTTGCACTAGAGTGTTTTACATGTTTTCAAAATGGAAGGTTCATACAAACTGAATCTCTGAGTTATGTTTTGTTTAAACCCTAAATCCTAAATATATATTTGACAGAAGGTATAAAACAAAGAGAATTAGCAGCTTTCAGATAACATAGTAATTAAGAACAGATGTATACAGAAATTCAAGCAAGAAGACTACTCCTATCAATTATCAGTGGGTAAAATTCTTGAACTATTTAGGCCACTCCCTGTATTGCTAGCAGCCATTGTAATCTTCGTGTTCCATGTTAACCTAATAGAGGTGTACTTGATACATTCATCCATTCTTCTGATGCTTTGTCTCCATATACTAAACTCACAAATATTTCTTATCTTATTTTTGACCTGCTCCACCCAGGATATGGTAAATTGAGACATGCAGGAGCATAAAAGATGTTTATTTTGGAAGAATAACAGCTTTTCTTTTTCAAATGAAACTGAGTACCAAGCTGAAAAGTGACACTGAGCATGTTTACCCATTTTGGAATTGCTGTGAAACTTCAGTGATCTCCAAAAAAAGGAGTTCAGCCTCAGCAGTGATCCTATCACATCACCACATGCAAGCACAACATAACAATTAGAAAATGCAGGGCATTGCAGCAAAAGGAGTTTGAGACTTGGGAATTGTCTGGATTAAGCTGAATGTTTGTAAAAATATCATAGCATAACTTCTGATGAAGGGTGCTGGAGGGACCTTCCCTGACTCTGTAAACACCAAGCCTGTAACTTCATGCATGTCATCAATTTAAAAGGCTTTCAGGCAGTGAGGTTTTGTGGAGTCTTAATCCCCTAAACCATTTTTACCTCATGTGTAAAGACATGGTTGCACTTCAGAAAAAAACCTTCAAAAAGAGGCACAATTTTGTGTGTACAGAAAATTTGATTCATCTGACTTTTCTTATAGCTTCTGGGCAGCACTGAGCACAGACTTTTGGGATGATATACAATCATAGGGATGAAAGCCTCCCTTCATTTCCTGTTTTAAGATTCCCTTAGGGGAATATATATCTTACAACTGAAAGAAAATCAAGTAACGTCAGCACCTTAACTTCTGTGCTTCACTAGAACAGTATATGCATTGCAGCTTGATCCAACATCAAAGATGAGTTGCAAAAGCCATTACTCACTGTCACATTCCCGGTGAAGAACTGCATCGAAATCAAAGGAAAGTATAGCTTGTGTTCCCTTGGTAATAAAGTCTATTCTTCTTTGTCTGCCCAAAGTCTCACCTCTGTTTGCCAGTCAAGTGACCAGAGGCCGACTTACTTTCCAGTACATGAAAAGATTCTGTGTATATGTGGTCATTGCATGGCCTCAACCATAGAAATTTCTTCAGCTGATGCTGAAGGCCATCATATTTTTAGGGCCTTCTCTTGGCTTCAGCTCTGGATACAGTGCAGGAATGAAAATGGGTAAATGTGTTTTATAAATGTCTTAAGAATGGCTTTTGGGTCAATTATCCTATCAGAAATCTACACAACACTGTGTATTGGCTCATCGCAAAAACCTCATGGATGGTCTCACCTCCTTACTGCCTCTTCTTCCAATGCCCTCCAAATGCAGAATGAAAGAGATGAGGTCTTTCTCTGGCAGCATGGGTGTCCCTGGGAATCCTTTAAGATGTGTTTGATCCTGCTGCTGCCAGTTCATTTACATGATATAAAACTGGTCTCACTCAGCAGAGGAATTTGCTACTTTTCTTCAAGCTGCTACAAAGCAAAACAAAGCAAAATAAATTTTTCGCAATGAGAATGGAACTACTTGCCCAGAAACTTGCATCCTTACAGATGTTACAGGATAAGGCTCTGGACAACACAAGCTGACTTTGCAACTAACCTTCCTCTGATCAGTGGGCTGCACTAAGTGCCACCCAGATGTCACCTCCAAGCTAGATTGTGCTATGATTCTGATTCAAAGCAGCATTTGCCAACTGGAGTATGTAATTCTGCTTCCTGCTGTGCAAGGGGAGCAAGATGTTTATTTTTAACATATGAGGCACTCTTTATATTATAATTGCTGTGACCTCAGTACTTCTTTGTTGCTTCAGTACTATCCCAAGTAACAATCACCAGAGTGGGGAAAAGTTTTAGTGGGTCCAACATACCTCTGAAACTAAAAGGCATCTGACCACACAATGATGGCTACAGCAAGTAAAGTTCCCATCGAAAGTTACTTTTGTAGAATCCTAAGTGATTTATTAAAATATGGCTATAGATCTAATATCGATATCCACCGGAGACAGACAAAGACACTCTAACTCGTCAGGGTTAGAAAGTGTATGTTTAATCAGCGCCGGGAAGCTGCAGGGATCTTTCCCAAACATACAGCTTCGAGGTTACAATACAAGACAGAACCTATTTATCTATAGCACTAATACATATTTAAAATACAAATACATATTCATAGCATAGACACCTCCCGTTCCCTGCTTCATATGGAAATTAGCAAAAAGTCATTAAGCATGCACAACTCCTACAATGAATTTAGTCGGTGGTCATAAAAGTGAGGAGTGGGCTGTTCTGATGAAGTAAAGGCTTGTCTTCCTCGCTTTGACCTTTTTGCCTCCCTGGTTTTTGACAATACATTTGACCTTGGAAGATTCCCAGTTCTCTCCTTTACTACTTTTGAATAAGTTGCAAATGGAAGAATTAATATCTGTCTAGGCCTTCCTTTGAATTTCTCCTTCAAAGATTATTAATTACCTATTATAGGCACAGCCGAACAAACGTCAGATAATCAAAGCCTATTCTGTACTTAACTTCCTTGTCTAATCATTAATTTCTTTAATTAACTCCAGCTAAGTTTTGTGTCTTTTCTCTATTCTAGTTAATTTCAGCAAAGCTAGCTTTTATTTAAAACCTGTATATTTAAGTGTTCAAAAAACCCCCCTATGTTTCATTAAGAAGTTCAAAAAAACAACTGGCAGCCACAGCATGAAAAGACCAAACTCTTACTGTCTGAAGGAGCATGAAACTTTCAAACTTTGAAATGCTGTTACATTTATGAAGAGGTGAAAATAACATGATACATTTTCCTATAACAACTTAGATCCATTTTTGTGCACAGTGAAAAAGAAAATTTTTGTGACTCTAAATGTCTAAGAGTGGTGTCTATTTTTTCTCTACAATCAGCAGTTATCATCACAGCTGTGTGTAACAGAAACCAGAACCCATAGAAAACAGCATGAAAGTCTCTTTTCCTGAAGACCTGAACATTATTACTTTTCATACCTTGAGTTTTGGTAGTTATCAATATATTTTCACTTACAGAAAAAGAGTTCTTGGACTGCAAAATTTACAGCCCGAGGAAAATCATGCGCAAAGTACAGGAAAGATAACAAAATACTACAGTTGCCTTCTTGCATTTGAAGAGTGAACTTTTACCATTAAAATGTTAGTAAGTGAATAAAGTAATTAAGAGCACCTATTTAGAGTCACAGCAGCCATGTCTGCGTTCTTCTGCACAATAACACTAGAATAATGGCTTACTGCATGAACTCTCTTACTCTAAATTTGCATTTTGCTCATCCTTTTTGGATGCCAGCCCAGCCTTGGGTAGAATAGGTAGAATATATTCTTCTACAGTTTGCTATCTGGGCTAAGTTTTCTAGTATAGTACTTTGCAGCAGCCTAGTAAATCTGACTCTGAGATTTCTCACAGTTAAACCTCGTATTTCTACCTGACTATCTGGGAATATAAGACAGGCAAGTTTGTCACCAGATTTGTAGCTTTAGTGCTCACCCAGGCAACAATACATTTTTTGATGTTATGTAATGAACATTGACTAAATAATTTTGAAGTTGACCTAAAAAGCCAATTTCATAACCTGTTCATGAAAATTTTTAGTCAAACAACATTGAGTCCTTGGATTCCTAAAACACATCGTTTTAAAATGTATTTGAATAGAGTGTTGTTGCTACTCAGTAACTCCTGGCAATGAAAGGGTGCTTTAGATTTTAGTTTGTCTTGTGCCACATAATTGCTTGCAACGAGCTCCTTAGCTGCAACTGTATTGATACATTCTTTTTGAGGAAGGTTTCTCAGTGTCACATCAGTGACACAGGATCAGATATTCTTTGAAGTGCATTTCATGCATGAGGGTTTTGACCTTAGGTGAAAGCAGCTGTGTAGAACGCAGACCTGGTCTCACAAAATGACCAGGAAACTTCCCACTTGCTTAAATTGTTACAAACTCCATTTATAGTAAAGCTATAATTGTACCTAGGCTTCTCTTGCTACACAGAGGAGCAGCCTGCGGATATCACCAAAACCATCTGTCAAGCTTCTTCATATCTGATGTTGGAACTTTAATCTACAAGTATCAGTCTGTAATAAAATCCCATTTTCTAACTCAGCATCCTGAACTGGTCTCAAATCCATTTTTAACTTACAATGGATTTACTATCCTTTTCATTTCACCTACTTTTATCTTGCTGGAGCATTCAAAACTGAATGCTACTCTGAAGTTTTAAAGTGGTCATTAGGCACTTTTTCCACTGAATCAGATATGAACATACAGTGATAAAACTGTCTTTGTAGGATTGAAGTTCTGAATGACCCAAATGCATCCTTCAGCAATATTTATTTTCAGCTGAATGAAAACAGTAGTCCCTTTCTCTAATGCAATGATATTCAGGTTTGAATTTGACACCCAGAAAAAAAGCTGAGGCAACCTTAGACTGATTAATGTTGCTTTCAAAAGGATTAGTCAAGTAAAAAGTGTTTTTGAGGGTGTGTTATGTACACTGAAAGTGTTTGTATTGTAATTCTATTATCTATGTACAGGGCTGAGAGATCATTTCCCTTGGAAATGTAATACATTAAAATTATATAATACAAATAATAGTAACAGAATATGCAATTAGTAGTTGCAAAGGATGAAACTATTGCCACTCAGAAGATAGAGAAAGCTTGGGCAGTGACATCACTTAGAGCAGAATTTCACTGAGAGAATTTTTTACACCCTAGGTCCACCATGAGCATTACTTACAATGACATAATCATGAGGGTCATATCTTAACTAGCATGACTGCACTTTAGCTGGACTGTAGGTTGCCACATGGTGCACCAGTGCACCAGATTACAGTTACATCAGAAGGTTCCAGCTGAACTAGGTGGGAAGGTCCTAGCAGCCTACCCAAAGTAGCTTGAAAAAAATTTATCCTGCTGAGGATATTATGTGGAGCTAGCTTGGACATATCTACACACATATCTACACAGGGTGGACACAAAAGAGGAGCATTCCCTGGGGATTGGCAGAATCTCACTGTGGCTGTGATTCAACCTTAGCAGAACTATTCCTTTGGCAGAACTATTTTATGAGGTTTCTGTTCCTCCCCTTTCACCTTCGTCCAACTCGTTCTGTGAAAGAATAGGGATTAAATTAAGCCATCCAAAGAACATTTTTCTTTTGAATTTCATTTTTTGAAAATAATAATTTCATTGATTGAAGGGGTTCCATGATTAGACTTGTCATTCTGACTAATGGAGTCAATAGCATCCTGATAGTGGAAAGAAGTAATTCGGGGGAAAAAGTAAGGAGAGAGGCTTAACCGAGCAGGATTTCTGGAGAAAATGTCTGTGGAGTGATCTCTCTGATGTGTGCATTGTTCATATGGAACAGTTTGAAGAATAGGGTGATTAAAGCAGTCACTGAATCTGCTTGCAAATAATGCTCAATGCAGAACGCAGAAAATGTGTTCTTTTCACTGGAAATGTGTCAGTTTTGATATAGCTTTAAAGTGAATTTGCTTGGAGAAACTGTAGGATTGTACTACATTTGAAATATTGCTCTTTTTTTTTTAGTGCTTATTGTCATGCTGGAGAAATGTAAGTAAGCAACGGGGTAAGATAATTTGCATGCAGAGTTAATAGTAGAGGAGGGACTATGTACATGCAGAATTAATACTGGAAGATGTTAAAATACTTTTTAAAACCTGTGAATAGCACCACCCCTTAAATTAGAAGATATTTCTTTTAATAAGCTCGTAATTGTGTCTTGATTTCATTGAAAAAATGGGGCAAAGTTTAGTAAATGAATGCTTTTGGTTTAGCTTTGTGTGTCATTCCTCTGGCTAGTTTAGCCCTTGTGCTGTTTTTCACACGCCCATTGTGAGTAGAATTGTATTTTTTGCATGCTCCAAATAGATGGCTGTAATGCTATAATGCTATGATCATGTTAACTGAGCTACTGAAGATCTCTTTGCAATATACAATTAACAATACCAAGATAAAGATGAGCTATATGATACCACTGTTGCAAGTGATCCATAGAACATAATGTTTCTTCTCGTTAATATTTGGTATTACCAAGGCAAAAAGCAAACAAACAGAAACATGTGTTTCTTCATTATTTAAAATTCTCGGGAAAAAAATAGATTCTAAAAAGGAAATCAACTTCTTTCTGAAATGTACGGAAGTGTAAACCGGATTTATAGAGATGATTCCTGTTTTGAACACCTAGGATGGAATTTGTCTTCTTCGGCCAAGTTCCAATTGCTTTCTGATCCTCTCTTCATCTAACAGCTGTTTCTTTACTAACAGTTCACATACCATAATGCTTTGAAATAGGAAAAAAACCCAAAGCCAAACCAACAAACCCAAAACAACAAAGAAACCCACCGATGATAGAAATTATGTTTTGTGAGATCAATGACTCCACTGACAGGAAAATTCTCTCTTTATGCCTTTGAAAAAGATATATTTCTGTATTAAATAAAATATTACACTGAACAAAAGACATTGTTCACACAATGTGATTAACTGAGAATTCAGGCAAGCAGGCAGTCACTAATGGAAATACACTGTGGTCAGCCTGCTGACAGCTCTCTCCAAGAAACTACAGCCAGAACTGGGTTCTTAGTGCATTGCTCTTTTGTAATTCTAGTCCATGTAAAAGATGTAAGAGCAGCATTGGAATATGACTTGTGTTGCTACAGCTTATCCCTACATAACCAGCATCAGAGACTAAACCTTAATGACAGATTTTAGGGCTGCACAAAGCATTAAATAACTAACTTCTTCCAAGAAAGACATTTCCATTTTTGTAAGTGTGATTTGTAGTTGATGTTTCAGCAATGTTTAGGATTACCTAAACAGAATGCTTTTTAGAAGTTGTGCTTTCATTAAATTTAGTTCACCTGATCTGAAATTTTTCAATCCTAGAGATCTGAATTAGTCCAGAGCATGAGAAACATACCCAAAAACTGTCCAGTCTCTGAGAAAAAATACAGAGAAAAGATTTTGTCTTCCACATGCCAGAAAATTCTGAAAATTTTGGAAACATCTAATGATTTCTATTTAAAATCTGGAAATTCTGTTGCATTTATACTAATAATGTGTCTTGTGTTATGGTAAAAATATTCTAGATCCTATACTTGCATATGGCCCATCCAGAAATGTCTGAGACAATTCTCCAGATTGTAACTGTAGGATACTACGGGTGGTAGACACTTCTGATCCAGGAACCAGATCAGAAACAAGGACGCTGCATTGCTAGAGCTTCCTTTGACCTCATTGTTTTGTGCAGACAATGAGAAGGAGATGGAAAGCCCTAGACGCATAGGAAGAAAATACAAGAGGCAGGTGTGGGAGAAAGATGCAGGCTGTACAGGGAGGGGCAAGTGCCAGTTGTCTTGAAGCTGCAAGAGAGATCCATGGAAAAGCTAGGAAGAGACTGAAACTAGACAGGGAGCACAGAGAAGGAGAGAAATCGTGTACCTGAAGCATATGTGAAACATAGATCTAATATAACAATGACATGAACAATTTCCAGGGGAGGCAGACAAGCCAAAAGAAACTGAAAGTGCCTAAGCCAAATCATATGGACTTCACTCTGATGAAGAGGAGACTGGAACAGACTGAATGTGAAAAATGTTATGAAGACTGAACTGCAACACATACTGTTCTTCTAATACATCTCATTGTGCATTTGTGAGGGTCTGCCTTACCCAGTGCATTAACGAATAGAGGTCAAATATGTGTTCAAATTTCAAAGCACAGAGAACATGGAAAGAATGTGTGGAATATCCAGCACTGCTGGAATATAAGTACAGAATTTTTTAAGAGATTCTTCAACTCCCTGAGATTGAGATTTTCTTATGTTTATTAAATGTAATTAAATGAAAGCTAGATGCTGGAAGGAGGGAAAAAAAAATGCAATCCACCTATAATTCAACCCTTTGTCATCAGTGTAAAATGACAGTTATGTTTCCATAGCAATAGAAACCTCTACTCACACTGCATGCCAACCAACACGTCCAACTGTTTGATATGACTTTAGTTTGCTATAGCAACCATACTTATACTAGTTTGTCCAGGCTATCAAAATTAATTACAAATTATACCCAGGGCATCATAGTTCTGATTTCATTAATCTCATAATATTTTTATATATCTGCTAATTGAGAGTTTTTAAGTATTGAGAAGGCAAACCTCTGGACAAGATCCTGACCACAGCGTCACAGACATTAATAGAGAATAACACCCAAGGCTGCGGGATGTGCATTCTGGAGTAAAGTGTGTGCTGTTGGCAGGACAGTCACGATCATTTGTGCTCTCTCTACAACAACATCAAGTGGAAGAGCTGGTGCTCAGTGAATTGACACAATCGTGTATATACAGGTTATCATGTAGAGGAAAATCTGAAGGATCTTATGTTCAGTTATGACTTTATCTCAGAATGTAAACCTTTAGGTGGCACACTGATTGAAATGAGCAAAAATTTAAATCTGATCCTTTGTTATCTGAAGAGAGAGTTGCCATACAGCATGCATTTAACTGGAAACAAGCATCTTAATCTGGTTTTTGAGGGGAGAGTAGACTGAAGTATCAAATTTATGTACTTTTTGTTCGGGTTTTCGAGTTTGGTTGGAGTTTCTTTCCTTGTGTTGTATTTTTTGGCACATATGATCTTTCTTTTTACCGATGCTCTAGTATGAGTGGGACTATTTCGTAGCAATGACAGCCCTCCAGTAAGCCCTTCTAATGTCGCTGGTGCAGCAGAACCAGCTGTGTCTTTGTACTGTGTTCTCTGCAACTGCAACTGATAGGGGTAGGCTGAGGTTTCCCTTTGAGTTTGGCAGGTTGCTTCACTGCCTAAACCGCTTGTGCACCACTCAGCCAGCTCCGCTTCACTGAGACTTACCTAGACCAATTTAAGAGACAAAGGTGCTGTTCATTCGTTATAATCAGCACTTGTTTTCTCCCAAATCTGAGGGATTCCATAGGTCGTTTGGGTTTACAATAATTCCTTTGTTAATTTTTTTTCAATTTCATGGAAATTTCTTTACCCTTTTAACAGAATCACAGAATGATGGACCCTTAGAGGCCATCTTGTCCAGTCCACCTGTTCAGGCAGGGTCACCTAGAACGTATTGCTCAGGACCGTATGCAAACAGCTTTCGAATATGTCCAAGAATTGAGATTTCACAACCTCTGGGCAACCTGTTTCCGTGCTCATTCACCCTCACAGCAAAAAATATTTCTCCATTCTCTGATGAATAATCCTTCATGTTTCTCAGCAAAAGCAAAACTTTGTGGATGTATATACATATGTGTGTGTATATATACATATGTGTATATATATATAATGTATATGTAATAGAATACATGTATATGTAATAGCATACACTTCCAAAGATAGGGCTTATTTACACAAGAACTTTTTAGCCAAAAGCAAATGCTGCTTCCCACTAACTGAATACTCAATAGCTTTAACTCCCTAAAGCCAACTTGCAAAGCCTTTACAAATTTTCTGTAAAAAAATTTGTTAACCATGTCAGAACCATGACAGAACTGGATAATCATTAAAACAGTACCCTCAGGAGCTTGACCAGTGGTATCTTCAGCAGCAGGAGTGTGCAAATGCTCAAGAGGCAGTAGACAATCAGAGCCCAGAGAACTCTGCAGATGGATGCTCTGGATTTTCCAGTCCACCTTATCATTCTGCCTAGTAAAGAAGCCACTGGAGATGTCACATCTCTGTAGATTTTTTTTTAACTTTTTCTTTCCAAGGTTGCAAAAGGCACCTGAACATTCATAGAACCCAGAAGTGTGGGTATTAAACAAAGGGAGGTGAAGTGGTTCTCCACAGATGAAATTCTGAAGTCCCTGCCCCAGCACAGTCACTGGTGTTGAAAGCTTAGACGGATTCAAAAACTGAGTGGATAAAATCACTGAAGATTAAATACTGAGAACTTTTAAATGAAAAGATACTCCTATTCTGCTAAAAAAAACCAGGGCCAGAGTACTGATGTCAGTCAGCTCCAGGGAGCTTTGCCCAAGCTGCACAATTTCTGGTCCCAGATTTGTTCAGTATTTTCTTTAGTTCCAAAATATTTTAATAAGTTTTGTATTGGAAGGTGGCTGTAAATGAACAATGTACAAGTAGAGTTACAGTCCTTCTAGGGATGATCTTACTGCATGAAACCGAGGAGGTTTAATGCATTCCCTGCAGTGCAGTATGAGGGCAGCTATGTATGCTGGACTAATGGTAGAGGAAAGCTGCAGAATACTGGAGTCAGACCTGATGTAGGCCTTTTCATTTTGCCAGTGGGAACAGTCCTTGTCACAGTATAGTTCCTTTTCACAATTCCTGTGCACTGTCACAAAGATAGAGTTAACCTCAGCCGAAACCATACCTCAGGGCATGCTAGCAGTGAGGCGTCGTGGACACAACACTCGTGGTTAAGCTTGCTCACCAGCCCAATATAAAATAGCTCTCCTAATGCTGTAAAAGGTTGGCATTTGACAGAATAATGCTGGGAAGCATCAGTGGCTTCTGTTCCATTTCCTATAACCTTCCCAAAGCACTTAATATCTACAGAGTACTTAGCTAGACGGACTGTGGTGTGGTTGAATATAGACTTTCTTGTATTTGTTAAGTTGCTCTGTATGTAAAAACTCTGCTAGAAAGCGTTGTTCTGACAATGAATGAAAGAACTGACCCCAGCTGAGCAGTGGCAATTTCTTTCTTTCTAGGACCACATTCACTGTACTGTTCTGAACAAATCTGGCAGCTGGCTGAGGTCTTTTGTTCCTGCCCACATCTTTTCTTTCATCCAATTTCTGGGGCAACCCCACATGTAAGGAAAAGAAAAAGCCTCTGGAGAGCACAGAATCAGCATTAACTAAGTATAATTCATAATTATTCATGGACACAGATTAATTTGAATATAAAAAGCGAGTGTTCTACAGAGAGCGTATTGTAACTCTATAGTTTCCTGAAATGTATGAAAAAATGTTATAGTCTTCCAGCCATGACCTTAACACACATGTTTTTCAGCTAATGTTATTTTATTGTTTGATCCTTGCACTATGCCTTCCCTGGAGGCCTGAATCATTACCGAGCTGAATGCTGCAGTAAGTGTTTTGAGAAGATTTCATGCTGGTTCAGTCTGCTTATAGTACCCAGCCTGTTTTCTGTAAACAGTGGTGAAGGTAATTTTGTCTTGTTACCAAATAGATATTCCTCTTTTCTGCTGAGCAGCCCTCCTGGGAAACAGGCCAAGAAGCTGGAGAGGGAGAGGGAGGTGGATCCTCCAAACTACTCTATCTGACACTACCAGTGTATTTTCAAAGTGGATGTCCAGATACTTTCAACAGTGTCCTTCCTTGGGTTATCTTGTTGACAAGCCAGACGCCTGGAAAAGGCAGTTATTTCACCATGACCATGATACAAATATTCAGTTAATGTTTTCAAAGCTCAGATGCATCTATAGAGGAAAGCACCATAGATTAGTGTACTGGGTGCAGTTTTCCTCCTAGGATGTAAGGTATTACGCAGTTTGGGCTAATTTACTTTTACGTCCAGGACTCCATGCCCTGCAGATGTATTGTAAATATCCAGTCCTTTGGTAAGAAAGGTGTCTTCTCAAAAAGCCATTAAGAAAAGGTCAGGAAGGGACATGACTATACTAAGGGATATTTATAACAACAAACAAAAGTAGCACAAATGAAGAAAACAACCTTGAGTGTAAACACACAAGTTGTTATTTCAGTTTATATACATGGTTTTACTGGAGTGCTTGGAATCATTACCACCCTATTACATATTGCAACATTGAGGCATGAAGGTCGTGTTACAAAGAACTATTAGTTTTGGGAATAGTTCTCCTCAGTCCTTAAACCTGTTGAGAAGCCACAAGGAAACATATTTTTTAGGTTACTGCAAATCTCTGTGTTGTATTTTTCCTGGCTTCTTGCCTTGTGTCAGAAGTATTGGGAGAAGATGCACACATCAACACGTATTCCTAACAGAGGAATAAAAAAAGAAAGATCTATTCTAATTAATAATTTCACATACTAGGTACAATCGCATGTCAGGACATGATTTCACTCTCTCTCCTTTGTCTTGGAGATATATATGGGGTAACATAAACCAGGCCTGAAAGTTTTGCCATGGCTAGTTTTGGTTAAATACCAAGTTACTTTGCCAGGAAATCCCAGAATATGAGATTATGATTCTTTGATTATTTCAGAGATTTGTATTAATGCACCAGGCCGTCTTCAGTTTCTTGCAATAAATATCTTAGTACAAGAAGTTCCAATGAAGCTCTGTGAGCTAGTGGCTCAGGATAACACTTTATACTTGATAGAAGCACAATGGACCTGTGCTGGCAGAAAAATTGGAAACTCTGTAGTATTGATACTTGTCTTCTGCACTGAACCTCTGAAAGAAGAAGGGAGGTTTCTTAGGGATAGCTGGTGTCAGACAGGCACATACTGGAAACAGCTGTGAATTTTCAGAACACAAGCTGTAGCCACAGAACAAATAGTTGTATGTGCAAAATGTGCCTTCTCACCATTCTCCTATAAAAGCATCAGCAGGCTTCATTTGCCATACAGGATAAAGCAGCATTGGGGTATAACAAGGAGATCAAAAGAGCCATTCCTTTATCTTATTTATGTATAAAGGTATACTGTGGCGCCTGCTCCAGGAGCATCTTGCTTACATTCACAAGCAAAACTTTTAGTACAACAGTTTACAGCCTGTTACCTGATCCATCTTGCAGTGTGGGCTTACCTGCAGAAGAGGCTGTGACAAGCACTGGATATAACTTCCAGCTCTGCTCTGCTCTTACTGAGAGGATGTGAGATGGAAAGTAAGGCAAGGGTTTCTTAACAGTGTCTTCATACAAAGGGCTGGAATGTTAGCTACTGAAAGGCAAGTGCCATCTAATTCCGAGAAATTGGTCCTAAGAAAATAGTTTACAAATGTAAGAAGAGGCTTAATTTTGCTTCTTGTTTTTCTATTAACCAGTTCACTCTGAAAAATAAAGTGACTGACTGGTTGCACTATGAAAATTCACTATTTAGCACCTCTGAGATAGAGCACTGGATTGCAGTGTGCAACCCCAAATTTATAAAAAAAAAGCTTCCTCACTGAGTCTTTAAAATATAGATATCAGTTAATAGGAGAACACTCCCCTTGGAACTGTAGAACAAGAAAGAGCTAGAGCCAAAGCTGTAATGTTTGTTGTTAGAGCAGTAGAAACAGGAAAATGACTGACTCAGATGTCTTTTTTTTTTTTTTTTTCTAACAAACACAGTTCTATTGGGACTACAGAGGGTTTTTTTCAACAGAGAAGTTACCAAGGGTGACCTGCTTTTCATGGCAGGAAATATATTCTGAAGCCATCTTTAAATACTTCCCCCTTGATCTATCCAGCCTTGACATAGTGCATAGGTGGAAGATTTGACATAAAATATTGAAAAACATCATCCTGATTGCTCACTGCAACTTTCATAAACCCTGTTGTAAGAGTTCATACATCCACCCTCAAAAAATATATGGAATAGAGAAGAGAGACATAATTCACAAAACTCATTGGAAAATAAACCATTTTTTGTTATGGTTAGTAAATTTAAGGTATGGGATATAGTACATGGTGTTGTAGTTTGGAGTTTTCAGAAGAAACATATTCTTATGTCATTTTGAAACTTATACTGGAGCCAATAAAATAAATGCATTTTATAATAATGAAAAAAGTGCTGGAAGATCTTTCAGTGAATGTTTATATATTTATTATGCACATGATGAAATCACCATCATTTACCATTAAATAAACCTAGCTGTTAATCTTGCCACAAAGTAAGCAAAATTATGTTATCTAAAAAATTAATTGTGAGTCTAGGAGATCAAGTCAAGGCCACAAAATATGTTTATGTCAGGTGACAACAAATTCAAGGAGTACTAATCTTCAGTTTCCTGACCAGCATAGAATAGACCTAGTTTTCAAACCTTCCTGCTGGCAAGATATATCCTCCTTCCAGTACAAACACTGCTGAAAGAACACTTTATTTCAGTTAAGAGAACTACAAAAGCAAACATTAACCAATGTCGAGATGTGTGGCAGACTTCTCACACTCTTCAGAAAAGAGAACTACTGGTTCTAGTAATAGTCTGGGAAAATGAATTACTGAGTTGGAAGGTAAATGTCTGAATATCTCCAGTGGTCCTGGCAATGTTGTATATTCCCCTTTAAAGACAGGCCTTGTTATTTTCAAAATCTGACCAAGGCAAATTTCCTAAGTAAAACATATTTTTTGTTTTAGAAGCTGTTTTCAGTGCTTAGTGAATGAAAGATTAATTTATTGTGAATTCTCAAGTATTTATTCCATGAGCATTACTTGAAGTTTTGAAGAAAAGAGATTTGACAAGTATGTTAAGGAGCTCTAGACTATAGTAGAAATTCAATTTCACTTAGAGGTTTTCTTTCTTCACTGTGCTGAGTAATGCTTGCTATAATAAACCAGTAATTAGTTTCTCTGACACTTGGTAACATACACAGATACTTAATACTAAGTGTGTTAAATCAGACCAGTCAGTACCTTGCAAGATTCAGAATAACATGGCATTACTTTGACCTCACAAATTAGCAGTTTCACCAGACATAATTAAGTGGAGCTGAAATAAAACTTTTTTCTCTCTCTCTGTTTTTGTTAGTGGATATTGGCTCATGTTGTTGTATTGAAAGTGGAGTTTTTTTCAGCAAAGAAAACCAAATTTAAGGGAACAGTGAGACAATGAGAAAGGAGCATGGACTTGAGAATGAGGCCAGGTTTGGTGTTTGGACTGGATCACAGATATTATTGTGTTATTGTCCTGCTTCATGTGCCCTGAGGATGCTGAAGGCCATGTAGACAATTCTGTTCCCCAAAGTCCAGGCAGGGGCATCTGGGCTATTCAGTGTCTTGCAGACCCTGTGGTCAAAAGAAAACATCATGACCTAGCTCTTCCCCACCCACTTTCTTCCCTTATCTCCCATGCAAGTGATACACAGACAGATAATATCTTCCAGAAGCTGCAGAAATACACCCTATATTTAAGTACATTTTTCAGAGATGACATTTGACATCTCTGTTTTAAAGACTTCAACTTACAATGAGTTCATTATCTCTCTCTATAAACTGTTCCTCATGTCTAATTGCTCCTCAAAGACCTATCAGGAATTTTCCCTTTATTTAAAAGTTAAGTTTGTCCAACTTGACTTTTTGCCCTTGAATTTTTTATGCTTTTTTTTAGCAAGATTTAGAATATCCTGACTAACAAACCTCTTCCATGTACAAGCAACTGTAACACACAATGATCAAATCACCTCTTTGCTTTTGCTTTGATAATCTGGGCATGTTGGTTTTCTGAAGATTAATATTAAACGGCTTGTATGCAGCAGCAGTTTCTCTCTAAACCCATTTGTGAATCAATTAATCCTTAACAAGGTCACTAAGCTTGACCCTGCTTTAATCAAGATGCTGTTTTTTCTTTCCATAAAGATGAGAGTAAAGAACCCTAAAAGTATATATTAGAGCTCTGAGGACTTCACAGATAGAGCTTTCTGAGTCTAAATTTTTTTCTCTTTGAAGTCATTCAGTTTAAGAAAACCTCTCTGATGGAATAGACAAATTGTGCATTCTTTTCAACACCAAAACCTATAAAGATATTTTCTATTTTTTGCTTAGGCATGGCATTAAAATAAGAAAATAGTTTTTTAGAGAAAAGTAGGAAAAATTCAGAAGGCCACTGATGGTGTGAGGGCCCTGACCTGGAACCAGGGAACACGATGTTTTCCAGGACATTGTCTCTCCCTCTGGGGGCAAAGATGTTTTTATGTGGGTCCAGGTTTGAAAATTTGGTCCCTGTTTCACAAATATGCTCATGGTATGATGCAACTTCTATTTTTACCAAACATAGCATCATTGATATGAAACACATCAATAAACAAAAACTGAGTATGCAACATGTTGTTCCTGTCAGAAATACCTGGGTAATTTGTATTAGAACCCTCTTTTAGTCAAACTTTCCCCTGCACGTGTAGTCATGGGGTTTCTATGGGGAAGAAGAGGACAGGATCAGAATATTTTTCAGTTAGTCTATCCTTTTCTCGATTTTACTATGTGATATTTCTTCAGTCATGAGGTTGTGCTGCTCTCTTCTTTGTTTGGAGTGTTATCTGAAACTTCTCCAGTTTATTCTATAGTTCTCTGGGTACAACAGGCATTGAAGGTAGTAGCTTGGGTTCCTTATAATATAAAGGATTATAAATTTTCTCTACATTGCTAAAGTTCATCACAGCAATATAAAATCAAGAAGCAGACATTGAAATGGGAAGATTTATACTACTCATTTGGGCCTTTCTATTTTATTAGTTTTACTACAGCAGCATTTACAAATGCTGTAACTTGTGGTTCTTCAATAATTCGCTATTCTATGCCACTGCTAATGAGGTGTTTAGGCAGATAGACACAGAGGAGCTGATACTAGAACCTTTTGGCTCTCTCAAATTTTGTAGGAATATTACAGAACATGTTTTTTGCTTTTCCATCATTATGAGAAACTGCTTACAAATAGATTTGTGAGAGGCAACGTTCAGAGACCATTACGTATCTAGCAGAACTGGCTGGGAGAAGCATTGTTCCTGCTGCTCTGCTGCTGTAACCCAAGTTTGACCTCCAACTTACCAGCAGTTACTGTAGATATGGTTTCGCTGAAGAAGAGTTTACTTCTCATACCAAATGATGCAATAATTTTCTAACACTAAGAAAAGTCCCACTAAGCCCTGAGACGTGACAAAAATTCCATGGTACTGAAGTGGGAGTTTTCCTTTCCATTTCAGGAGACTTTGGATGGAATTTAGTGGTGCAACCTCCAGATTCATTTACTTTGGAAAAAGAAGCGTGGTTTAGATGCATCCTCTGAAAAAAACAATGAATTAAATAGCTGAGCTACTTAACCTCTGCATGTGAATTATTTTAATTTTTTTCAACATCAAATTTATTTTTCTCATCATTTCTCAATTATTTCCTTCTAGGAAGCTAATTTCACCTCTTATATCTATCTAATGAAATTAAAATCATATATGTCAAAAGGAGATATATTCACTTGATTAACTAAACAACAAGCAGATACCAGGCAGCAAAAAAACCCCCAAAAACTTTAAAAACTCCTGACATTTCAGATCATATTAGATATAGGTTTATTTCCCTCCCCCCAGCCCCAGTTTTGATTATATCTTTCCACACTGCAGACAGATAATTCCATTTAAGAAAAAGACTAGTCTGAAACTTATTTGCCAACAGTTTCTAAATATTTTGTAAATGGAGTCAGATAATCTCATAGTCAGACTATTAAAACCAGGTTTCTATCATGAATATGAAAGAGAATGAATGCAATAAATTACAATAGACACATCAAATTAAATTAGAGAATTAATTGAAAGAACTTGGAAAGAGGATTGGAAGGATCTCAGAAGGCGGCTTTACATAAAGTATGATGTGCTGGAAGCAGCTTAGAAAATTGTAGTTAGAACCATGTTCTCCCTTTTGGGTGACTGTTATACATTTCTGTTTCTCCTTGCTGTTTTTTATCTGTTTATTTAAGAAGTAAGAGATGTAACAGGAATTCTCACACAGAAATCTTATTCTTTACCAGAAAACTGCCATACCCTCACTTCTCAGAAAAGTAATGTGATTGAGAGATTAACTGAAGAAATTTAGGAGGTCACTAATGTTTAGAGTGCTATGAATAAATCTTGAGCTGGTGTTTTCCATCAGGAGTGGAGATGGAAATAGGGACTGTTTACCTTCTGGACCAAATCATTAAGTGAAGATCTATTTGGTATTTCTTTGTCCTTAGTATTAAGGAAATCATTTCCAACCACCATACTTTTAGTGGTCCTGCTTGACCAGGAATGTTCTGCTGCCACAGGCAGAGGTAGCAGAGAAGTGACTAAACATAGGGGTTGAGAGGAACAGAGCTGCTGAGTGTAACAGGATCATGATGCTTCCATACATGCTAAAAAGGAAGAGCTTTAAAGATTACAGTCCCACTACAAAGTTTATGTGCCTCCAGAGAGTTACAATTAGAGAACAGGCTTTAGAATGGAAATTTTGAATATGAAGACCTTCGCTCTTCCTATATCCTGTCTTAGATACCTAAAGCTTTGCTTGGTCCAGGTTTGGGGGCATGGTGACCTATAAATACTAAGGCACTAGGTTTCAGCACTGAATCTTATGCATGGTATCAATGCCAATTCATGGGCCCTGTGTCACAGTATTTTGCCATGCATGGCACTTGCCACACTTTTGTCGCTTCACTGTTCAACAATCCACAGCTCAGTCATACCAGCTGAGCAGCTAAGTGGGTACAGTGGACATAAATCATCTCAAGGAAAGTGGGCACAACTTCTGGGAGGGTGAAGCCAGGCTCATGAAACCCCGGCACAGGGCAGGATATAACCCTTTGCTTTTATTCTCCACTAAAAATATAATTCAACATTTGTGAACACAGAAGGCAAGCAAGACTCTGTCTGATGTTTTGGTGGTCAAATGTATGACCAACGCTCATCCCAAATGAAGGAGCTGTCCAGTCACAGGAGCTATAGATATATTTCCCTCAGCGCAATTACCTTGAAGCCTTTCATTTTTAAATTTTAATAAAGAGGAAGAAGCACAAAGAGTTTTTCCAATGAAAATTAAATTGCTCAAAATTTGAAACTGGACCTGTTCTGATAATTTTCTTCCCTTTCAGATTTAGAAACTATGAGTATTGTATTTTCAACAAATATTTTGTTAATAAAACCTCCTCCAGTGTCAAATTTGAGTGGATAAAAATGAGGAAATTTTGACCATAACAGTACAAAAACACCCAGCATTTTGAACAACAAATCTAACTACATTAACCATATGCTTCCTTCATAAAATCTTTGTAGCAAGAGAGATTAGCAGTACCATTATTTTCAACAGACTGCAAGCCTAGAGGAAGAAGCAGCTGTACATTTGGGAAAATGAAAGGTCTTTCTGTACAGAGAAAAAAGCATCCAATTCAAATGCATAGTTCAAGAATGCACTACAGGTGAAGGTTTAGCTTTTTTAGCTTTTCATTCCAGTTAATTTGTTCTCTGGCATGTGAGTTGAGCTGAACATGTTGGCATAAATTCATCACAGCTTATCCTGTAATTATGTTCCTCACTCTAACTGGGGGAAAAAGCAGCATGCTTTCTCAAGAGCTGCTTTAGTAACACTTCTTAATGACAAACTGAGGGTGTATCTGAGGGGAAAAAAATGAATTAAACTGGAGGCACATTTTCTGCAGTCAGAATCACTAAAGGTCAGTTAAGCAAAGCAAAACATCTCACTGTTTCTTTGAACTTAAATCTCCTCTACTTAGCTGTCCTTGAGATCAAAATGGCATCTTACAAATTGAAGGCTGATATTTCCCTGTTGATGTTTTTCATGTATTTTAAAGTGAGATTAGCACTAAAGCCTTATGCTGAATAAATGAGGTGCAAACCTTGAGAAACAAAGCTGGTCAAGATGCTGGTTGTGACATTTTTTTATCACTGTACCTAGTTTTCTTCAGCCTTAGTCTTACATAAACTGAGCCCTCACCCACAGGTCAATTGATTCAAAACCTACCAAGGCCATGTAATTTCACTTAGTCTTCCTGCTGAATGTCAAGCTTATAAAACCATAGAGCAGGCCAGGATGTAAGTATTCCTGTTTATTCTCTACTCTACTCTAAAGGCTGAGTTAAATGATTGTGTATGGAGCAAGAAGCCTTTTATTTTTTAACTTAAGAGGTACCACAAAGTCTGATATCTGAGGCTGTAGTCAAATAGATCTGAAATTACCAGTGTTTCACAGGCTTTATTCATCAGATTAGACTACATGAGAGATGGACAGAGATCGCTGATATGTGCCAATGTTTTTCTTGGTGATTACACTTTTTTTTTTCCACATGGATTTCCACTCTCAGCAACATCCCAGACTGGCCCAGCCATGTAGATATTAGTAACAGAGTTACCCATAGGGACGTATCAAGGACCTTGTGTAGGTACAAAAATGTTGCAAAGATGAACTCAGGATGTAATTTCCAAAATTAATATTACAGACATAGTGAGTTTAGGATCAGCCTCCAAGCTAAAGCTCCAAGTGAGACTTCTCTCAAATGTGTCTTTAGTCTTAGGCTTTGCCTAGAGGTCATACTATTAGGGAAGTAGTTGTGTGATGCTCTACTCTGCCAATGTATATTGTCTGTGACCATCCTTAGTTACCCTGGTTCTTCGCTATCACACTGTGCCTGGACAGATATCTGACCTCCAGAGTGCCACAACTCCCTTGTCACTCCTGGCTTTCCTTCTGCCAGCCTTGGGGGGAAAGTTGTGGGCACTGGCCTCAAAAAACTAATTTCCTGGAAGTAGGTCAGGTCATGTACATTTACTCACTTTGCTTGTGGCAAGAAGTTACTGCTATTTAAGAAAGCAAAATTTGTGTTTCATGACTCTGCATAAGCTCCTGCCAGGGCATGTTGTCAGTGTTTGGCTTTAAAAAGTTCACTGAGGCCAGGAAGCATGGAAACAACAGTTCCCAGTGGGCAGCGATGTGTCTCAGCAGATGAATGCGGGTGGAAGAGACCTCTCCCTTTTCACAGTTGTTAGGTGATGTATGCTAGCACACGCTTCCTGAAACCCCCTGTACTAAACAACACAGTGAATGACAATTCAGCTAGAATTTAAAAAAACGGATGGACTAGGCAAAATCTGAACATGAAATAATATTTTGAATATTTTGTGAATCTTATATTTTGGTCAAATATTAATGGCATGACTTGAAGATCTTACTCCACCATCTTGAAATGAGAACAGATGGAACAACTGACCAAGATGTTATTTCACTGTTGGCAGAAGTAAACAGTGTGTGGCCACTATTTGGGGGCTGGCAAGCCTCATGCTGGTGGTGGGATCTTAACAGTTTGAAGGCAATGAGTGTTATTCTCTCTTCCATGGAAAAGGATGGAGTTTATATAGAGGACGTTTCCAAGCTGGTAAGTGGGATTATTATAAGGTGCATTTCTATTCAGCCCTTTCACTGCAAACCACTGCTCAAGACTTTTGGATTGTATTGGAGAATTCATGGACTACTAATTCAGGATGCTGCCAGAATCATGATTATGATCATTATCACAAATTTGAAAAAGGCATTATATAAATTAGGATATTTGGCTGGTAGAAACACAGTCAACAAAGGGGCAATTCCTGGAGAACCAAGGCAGATACATTATACTTATACTTACATTTATATGCAGTGTTTGTGCATGTATCAAATAGTATTTTTCCCTCAGCTTCATCAAGGTTTGCTGAAGTTGAAAAGGCATGTCAGCTGCTGAGTTAAAGTGAGAAATCCCAACTTTAGATAGTTTCCTATCACCCTTAGCAACCGTAACTATTCCTAGTATATCTTTTACAGATGCAATTGCTCAGAATTTGAATGAAGCTGATGCTGTAATGGGTCTCTTTCATTGTCTACGTCTATGTCCACATCATCAGCCAGGTCTTTTATGTTCCCCTCTCCAGGTGATGGTCCATGTCTTCCACGGAGAAGATATGGCTGGGACAGAGGAAACTGATAAGTATCGGTCTTCTTGGCCTTTTTCCTGATTGGTGTAGGTTTATGAGAATGTAAACTACTCTTTTTCTTAGTAAACATTATTCCCTCTGCTTTTTCATTCTGGCACTAAAACTTCTGCCTGTTTACACTTTTCCCTGCAGAATTATTCTGCAAAAACAAATGATCAGCCAAATGTGTAAAAAAAAATTTTGTGGGGTCAGGGATGGGTGGGAAACCAGTTATAGACTGTCAAGGTAAGAATGGTGTTATGAGTCAGACTGCTGCAGTGTTAAATGATGTTGCAGTGCTACATATTCCAAAGCAAGAGGGAAGATCAGCAGCTTCAGGCAGTGGGGGATAAACTCCTAGTTATCACAGGCACTGTGTGATTTTTCAGATGGACAACACAGTGTGACTACAGGAGCAGCACAAGAAGGTTTACAGCTGGAAGATACCTTGGAATTTGCTTCTGTTACTGGATGCTGCAGCAGCTGATATAAATTCCTTTGTATTTTTATGGTACTTTGAACATTGTGAAAAGAGTAAGGAGTTAGAAGGAGATGGGTGAAATACTTATAACTGCTGTGAGGAAGCTATGCAAATATTTCGTAGTACTCTTTGTAAAAAGAGCAGCAATTAAAGACTTATGTCTCAGTTCTCACAGTTTTCCCCTTAACTACTTGGCTGCAAGAAAAGTGGTCACTGGAAACTGGAAACCAGTTCTAAACTTAAGCTTATACTTGATGGGCTCTAAATTTAAGGGAGTTCATGGTTTTCTAAAGATGAATCAATTCATCACAAAAAACCAGCAGTTGGAAAGAAAAGGAAATTCTTTCCCTGAGTTCACCCTTGCTTCATTCTCTGCAGTATTGTATAGCTTTCTTGATACTGCATTTCTCCCAAAACTGCTTAGATTTTCCAGATCCAGTGCATACATTGTCCTTCCAGAGCTCAAGTTCTGAGTTGCTTTTTTCCCCACTTTGTTTCAAAGCTGACCCAAGAGTCTGAGGTGTTTGTGCCACGAAACAGATGCACTTTGAGGCATAGGCATTCATGGGGCTACAGTTCCATTTAAAACATTGTAAATCCATGGAACTAAAAGCAGAAAAATTGTGAAGTGGCATATGAAATTCTATCAATAACATCTGTACTTAAACATGGTTTCTCAATCAGATGTGAGAGAGAAAATGAGGTGAAAGCTACCTCCTGGCCTTCCCAGGACTCCCATGGGGTGTCCCGCTTGTCACATGATGTATACAAGCACTCTGCCTTGAGGAGTTGCTCTTCAAACTGCAATGAATGTGAAACAAAGGCAAAATGGAGAGTGGAGATCCTTCTATGTGTAACTAATCTGCTTTGGGAGATAAACTGGTAACTTGAAACATGTCTCATATCTATGGCTCGAACTGCAAATGCTTGAAGATTGATTTAATGAAGGAGTTTGCCTCATCAAATGAAGCTGCTGCATAAATCTCAGAATGTTAGCAACACATCAAGGTCAGATACATTCAAGAAAGCTATGTACAAAAAATAAATGGAAAGCTCCTAGGCTGAAATTATTCCGCAGCAGGGGATAAATTGTTTAGGCAGTGGCATACTGAGGTCTGTAAAGACATCTGAATATGCTGCACACTGAAAAGATTGCTTTGTAGCTCATCAAAAACTTTAAACAAACTCTACATTTCTGACATGAAGAGCTTTTTTGAGAAGAATTTGTGTGCTGTCGATATTTAGAACACTTTTTGATACTTATGAAAGAAAATTTAGACTTGGAATATTAATAATACAAAGCAAGAATAGGAAAAAAAGAAATATCTAGTGGTCACACCTGGTGAGATGGAGAATTTCAGCTTCGAGGAAAAATAAGGGATGTCTCCATGCAAAACTTTAAAAAAAAGCTAGCTGATTGCTCAGAAAAACTATCTGAGATGTGGAACAATTTTCTACTTGAAGTGAGAAAAAAAATCTCCATGTAAGGAGTCTAGACTAAGGAAGCAGTGAAGAAAGAACATTTGGGAGCAAACAGAAAAATTATTTGGAAAGAAGTGGTTAGAAAGAACAAATTACTCTAAAGAAGAGCCCCTGGAACCTGGATCTGTCTCACTGCTATGCAGCAATGATTTGGTGGCTAGTTATTATTTGATAAAGGCATAGACAAGAATGGGTCACTCTCATAAAAGATTGCATTGTGGGTGCTGATCTTTGCTAACTTTTCCATTTTGCATGCACATGTAGTTCTCTTGACCAAGGAGAGTTTCCCGTCAGTCATTTTCTTGAGTTTGTGTTCCTCATGCAAATATATGGATAGACAGTAAAATGGATTGGCACCAGAGAGAAAAGCTGTGATGAGGACACCTGACTACTGGGACAGTTGCTGGCTCCAGTCTCTGGTCCCACATTAATTTCTGTATCTTACATCCAGCACAGGCTGGAAGCAGCAGCAAGAGCAGCAAGTGCCCTTCTTTTCAAGGAGCCCTACTAAGCAAGGACAAATAAAATCTCTGGAGACTGGGACCCAGTGGCTCTGTGTAAGGCAGCTGCACACCTGCACACATCCAGTGCAACACAGACCTGTGAGGCATCAGGGCAGCAACCTGCTGGCAACCTGAGCATCTGGGTTTGCACCTAAGTCAAAGTTAATGGGTCCTCTTGTCTGGCAGGACGGCTATTCTGATTCAGTCTGGCATTTGATGGCAACCAATCACTCCTCTCAGGGTTGTGCTACATTAGTTGTACAACCAAACTATTGTTAAACTTTGTCTTACCTGAGGGGAACTGAGCTTCTCAGGAAACATTTTGCAAAAAACTTGGCTATTATCCAGGAAATTAATGTTTTTCATAGTATCTGGATAGCCTGAGGGAAACAGAGAATTGGCTTTACTTTTTTTTCCTTCACAGGCCACATACTTGTTTTTGCAAGGCGAAGAATGTGACAACTGAAGAGCTGAAAACAAGCTTTCATTCCTGGTAATCGTAAGTGCATCCTAAGGCCAGTGAGTTATAAACAACTGATGTTTATTTAGTAGATGCGGTTTGAAAAGATCAGGACTTCTGGAATTTTCTTGAATGAAATATTGCTCAAGAAATCTTCACTTCAGCTTTTCATGTGGCTTGATTCATTTTACTTTTCGTAAAAAACCTATTCTGACTGATCATTAACAACTTTAATGTATATTAAATGACTTTTCTAGATACTTTTCAATAGATCAGTTATTAATTCCAGCTTCATTTTTCTATGGACCATTGAAACTTCTTCAGCAGTTAGCAGAGTCTTATGTCTGTTTTTAATATAAAGTCTTATTATTTTTAATTGCCTCCAATTACATACAGAAATTTAAGAACACATTGTATTTCATAATACTCCTTGTCCCCCTGTAAAAGTTCAGGGGAAATTATTTTGTTCTAAGTTTGTAATCATGAACTTAAGGACAACACTGACTATCACTTTTTTGGACATATTCCATCAAACTGAAGCAGAATTATTTCCATTGTAATGTATTTGTTAGAGAATCATATAATAGTCTGGGTTGGAAGGGACCTTTAAAGGTCATCCAGTTCAATTTTCATCTGTTCTACCAAAATAAGTAGATATTTTTATACACATTCATCTTAAGACAACAAAATCTTCTGATTCTGCTGCACATTTTAAGGCTAATTGCTCTAGCACAGGTCTGCTTGAAGTTATAAAAGATTAAATGGGTTTAGTAGCAGATGAAAGTAATTACTGGCATAATATTCATCTGCCTAACTAAGATCAACAATAAACTACTTCAAAAATTCATTTCCTGCTCTATTTGTGCATCTATTAAGTGGTCTGCAGCTCATTTCAAGACATTATTGGATTATTTTAATGAATGCACGTACAGTTTAACACTGCATGTTTGTTTTCAAGTGTATTAGCAAAGGGTACCAGTGTACCCTGTGTCCCACCCAGTCTATTATACCGCCTGTACCCAAAGCTGAGCCTTTAGGCTTTTGCCCTCTGCAAGTGAAAAAACCCTTGTATGCACTTATATACAAACAAATGGCATACACCTTCAAAGTAATACAGACCTTTTCCACAAAAAAATTTTTTTTTATAATTATTTACTTTGTCAGTTTCATAGATGAAAATATAAGAGTTCAATGTTTTACTTTAAAAATAAAACTTTTAACAAGATATCAGCCTTTCTTTTTGTGTATACTATATTCCAATTATATTAGTACATGTAAAAAATGTAAAATGTCCAAAACATGGCTGCAAAAACATATAAGGGAGGAAAAAAATTGCTTTTAATCTTAATAATTATGTAACAGACTTCTATGTTACTGCAGAAAGAGAAAATGTTATTGATGAGAATCGTCCACTAAGATCATATATAAATAGTACACCTACATGATCTACTTATCATTCTGGATCATAAATAATCTTTGGCCAATCTTTGGCCAATCTTTGGCCAAAATAGGCAATTTGTCAATGCTCTTCCTTTCAGAAACCATACCAAGGACCCTGTGCAGAGTGGCCATCAGTTCTTCTTACCTCCCAGTGCACTTGCTTAGTATGTCTCATGTGTAAGTCAGCTATAATTAGATGCAGAAAGAAATTTAAGAACATATTTTTCTGTTCAGATCTCTAGTCTACAAAGATGAAGACTTGGCCTTTGAATTTGATTTGGTCTTTGTTTGTCACTATCCAAATCTGCATTAGTTGACAAAAAATTAAATTAATTTTCACCAAATCAAGTCTGTTTCACCTGTGACTGTACTTGATACACGACCTCCCTGTCTTTTCTTTGATCCATGTGAATTTTCATCTCTCCTGTCATTTTCTCTCCTGTCCCATTGACAAGGGGGTGTAAGAGAGCAGCTGTGCATGTGTCTGGCAGCCAGGCATCAACCAACCACAGTCTCAAGGTTCAGTATCTGTTCATCTAAGACCATATTCCATAAAAATAATTTGGTTTCCAAGAATTCTTCAAGAAATTTATTTCCATCTGGGTGGAAATTTCTTTCCCCAGCCAGACAATGCTGTGTTTACAGTGAAGCCTCTGAATTGCTTTAATCAATATATTTAAATACAAATTAACTAAAGCCTAGCCTATATTTTAAGAAAACCTCTCTTACTGTTTCCTTCTGAAGCAAAAACTCTTCAAATATTAAATGCTTTGCAGTTGCTCTTCCTGCCTCTTTATTAAATAAGCATAAAAATTTCTTAGATCTCTTTGAAAGGCAGTATCTTATGCCTGAGACAGCAACAACCCCACATTTTTGTCTTTAATTATTAGAGGTAGTTTGTAAAATTCTAAGACAAAGATTAATTTTTTCATAGTTGGAAGTGATTCATCCTTTTTTGATGACTAAGCGCAGACTACACAATAACTATCTAGTGGTCTGTCTAGTACAAGGCACAGTTGATGGTCACCAAACTTTTCAGAAAAAGGAAATAATGTGATAAAACTACATATTTAAAGATGTTTCTGCTTATATATTTATCTAAATATCTACTGTTAAAATTTGTAGTCTTCGTTTGAAACAACATTGCTGTTTTCCACAGCTCACTTAATCTGTGTGCTGACTGAACATTTAAAAGCACAGTCTTCAACATTTAGCTGCTGTAAAAACGAATTGTGTAAGGGTAATAATTACGCTAGGAAACCAGAAAATATCACTACCAATTTTGTCTTGCTACAAGCATTGTGTGCTACCTTAGGCAAAATACCCAATACCATCATGTTTTTCCTTTCCCCATACCATATCTGAATAATGATCTTGACATGGGACATATATTTGGGAGGCTTTTCTCAATTTCACAAGCACTTTCATATCCTTAGATTTTGAGTAAAACCAGTTTCTCTGTGGTAATAATGGCTCCTCTGACAACCACTGCAAAAGAGAAAGAAGGTAGTAAGAATGGAATTGTAGAAGTTCAATGAATTTCATTAAACAGATTTTTGCTCTGATGTTTGAGAAGTCACAATTCACGGTTTCTGTTTAGACTCACTAGCTATCCTCGGTAATCCTGTTGAAGGTGCATTACTAGTACTGTCCTACTTCTCACCTCACAAGGTTCTCTTCATTCTGTATTATTTTATGTTAACCCTGCCATTTGGTTACTCAGTCTACTTCAGGGCTCTACATTATATTTGTTACTTTTTCAGCAAATGCAAAGAAGGATCCTAGTAAAAAATAGAGCAGCTATGTCCTCCATAGCACAGGTGAAACACACTCGCTGAAGATAAATAGGAATTAGCCCTACAAAAATTCTTGTATGTTGATAAGAGATGGATATACTGGTATAAACTGATAAAGCAAACTATCATAACTAAATTCTGAATCAAGTTCTTCTGCTCTTATGACATTAGTCTCCAAACCTGGGGGTTGTAGTTCATCCCCTAGAAAAACGAGCAGTGACCTTCTGTTGCTGTTAATGTTTAGGGGTTTTACGCCTGTTTGTTAAGAGGCCTATCTGCTGCACCAGGCTACAAATACATTAGAGCATTGAACGGCTTTGATCCAGCATTGGCTGCAGAAGGATAGACAGAGCTACACAGTCAGTCCTGCTCCTGCCTCTCCTTGCTGAGAGGCCCTGCAGCAGCATCCCTGACAGCTCCAGCATTGCTCACTCTGCTAGGCGGACTCCAGCTGAGCTCAGGTGTGAAAACCAGTGTCTGGGCTTTGTGTTATGCAGCTGCTTTTTACTGTGATGGAAGTTACTGTCTGCAAGTGTACAGGAAGGAGGTATATTTCAGCACATGTGAGACTCGCAATTTTGTAAAGAAACACCTAGTACCCCAAAAGTAAAGAGGTTGTGCCCTAAAGTCTGGGTTTTAGCAACAGGGAAGATATCTGATTTTCCCTTTTGTACATGCTGGTAAATTTCTCTGTTATTCCCACCAGTAAGCATATGATATCTTTATTTATAATAAGGTATCTGATAACAATTGGCATACAACAGTAACTTTGAGAAATACAGAGGTCCTCTGTACCTTTCTCTATACAGGGTCAGAATGTTAATATTCTGGAGTAATTCTCAGTGCTACACAAGATTGATCATAGTACCACTTCTGTTCTCACAGTGCACATTAAAAACCCCAATCAGCGCACTAGCATGGGGTGGGTTAGATTTTTTAATTATTAATTTGCAGTTACTATAATAAAAAAGAATGGGGTAGGGCAATTTGTTATTGGGACAGACAACCCACTGGTGGAAAGACAGTAAGCTGAAACTTTGGATTTGGGATCCACACAAACAGACTTCCCAGCCAGCTATGCAGATCAGATATCATTACGCACACATGGATGGTTAGACAGTGATGTCATGACACGTGTAGAAGTGTCCATGTCAGAACCACTCTCCAAGTATTTGCATTAATATTTCACACATAGTCTATAAGTCCTCTCTGTTGAGTGCATAATTCTGAGACCTAATTTTAAATTTAGTAGTTTAAAAGAAGTCATGGTTTTAAAAATTATTGCTCTCCCAAGAGCCGTAGTCACAGCACTCTGTGCTAAGTCCTGTAAAAACTCCAGAAAAAAAGTCATTCCTCCAAAGCACCTACAATCTATCTACAGAGTAGAAGAAAGGAACAGAGCATATGTGTGAAGTATCAAAACCAATAAGATGACAGAAGTCTCTGAATACTATAATTTTGATGACCGAGCAATTTTGGGCCAAATTGCTTGTTTTTTGTCATATAGTTTATGATCTATAATAGTACAAACCTTTTCTTTTTAATGTGGATTTCTTATGAGCATTTGTCAAAGAAAACAAGAAACTTTGCAAAGGAGAATGAAAGAGGAAAAGAAAGGTCTTGTGAAAACATTTAAAATTTCCTGGAAACTTTTCCAGTAAGTGAAAGGCAGTATGGTTCCTCTAGGCCTCAAGCTCTGATATTTCCGTATTTCAATCCCGTTAAATGACACATGAATTGTAAGTGGTTATGGCAAGATAGTTAGGGATGAAGAAAATTTTATCATATTTTAATGAAGGTAAGGAAATATTTTCAAGCGCACGACTCAGGATTATACCCCAGTTCTTAACTGGTTCATTTAAGACTAATCACATAATATACAATGCTGCTTTGGAAATACACTTCCCTGTATTTTTTTATGAATTTTTTTCTTTTCAGTCCCTTCGTTTACAGAAAGTGAGACCTGAGCAGCCTTTCTGTTTGTGAGAATATTAAGGGCAGTCTCTGTCAGACTACTGCAGCCAGGCAAAAGTGAGTTTACCAAGGGAATAAGGCAAATATAAAACTGATCTTGGATTATAAATAATCTGAATCCACCAGAGCTCTAAGCAGTGGGAGGCATCTGCTATTCATACTTGTTAAGCAAGTGTTGACCCAGCTCAAGATTCAGCATAACCACTGGCTTGCAACATTGGAAAAACATTCAGCAGATATTTCTTCTTTGATTCTGTGTTTCTCACGTTTCTTCCCTCTTACCTAATGCTGTATTCTGCAGGTGGACCTCAAAGACACAGGCTGACTGAGAGCACTGCAGCAAGCACACAAAAATTTACATGACATCCTGGTTCTTGTACATATGTGAGCCTCTGTCTGTTACTCAGCAAAATAAGTTGGTAGCTAAAGGGAAAAAAATTTGCACAGGAAATATGCACAGGAAAAAAAATTTGTCAAAGATTTGCATTCCTATCCAGATGGAATACGGATCTGAGACAAAATGTAATGGGAACTGCCATGTAATGGGAACAGGAATTGCCATGGTGGACCAGAGTAATGGCTCACTTAATGCAACATCCACTCACTGACTTGTGACACACAGAAGCTAGAAGTTGCTTTAGAACAGTGCAGCTGAGAAAAAGAAATGTATATATACTCACTTTGCCTTTTTGCCTGTTTCATCTCAGACTTGAATCTGGCACTGCTTTCTCCTGAAATAGAAACTAATGTTGTCTCATCTGAAAATTACTTCAATTGCCACCTCTAATGCTATAGTACTGTAACCTCTGACTTTAGCAGCTGAAAAGACATCAACTGCTTAAACAACATCACAACTGAAAACTACAAAAAAATGCAAGAGGTTAATAAGCAAAATATTCCAGCCTTAAGGTCTGGCAATTTTCCAGCTGCCAGGACCAGCAGCAGAATGGGAGATGAGATACTTTGCTAGAGGATGCTTCTCCTGTCAGTGTATTGTGTGAGTGCAGCTGAGAAGACAGAGAAGGTAGAAAAAGCATAGGGACAACTCCACAAAAACAACTCCACTTTGGGCAAAACTTACATTGTCTGGGCCAAAGTATATGTTCTGAAAACAGGTTGTTGTTTCCATAAAACAGGTACCTATTGCTGTACTCATTTACAGATAGATTTCAGATTGAATAGGATGGAAGGAAGAACTTTCTGTTGTGACAAAGGAAGTTGTGAAAGGTTTGAGTGTGTGATGAGTGACAGATGTATCAGCAGAGCTCCTGGTGAAGTGGCAACAAAGGAAAAACGATACAGCCTCTTCTCACCATGGCATTGAAGGTTTGCTAAGACACATCACATTCTCTCTAATTGTGGTCAAAGCAGGTTGGTAGGCCTCAGATGAGCTGGGAGTCTGACACAGTACATTATCTCTCATAAATATGAATGGTAGCATTCTCACAGCATGATCACCCAGACTATTCTATTGCTTTTCTAATTCAATAATGATTCAAAACATATTTAAATAGTGCTATTATACGGTCTGTACTAAGAGAAATTAAATCAAAGGAAAGAAATGCTGTGTCATACAACATTTCAAAAATAAATATTTGGATTTGAATTTAAGATTACTCATTGCCTACCCTCTGCTCTAAACATTAGACAACACTCTTTTCAAAAGAGAATATTTGAAAGTATAATCTTTTTAGTTCTCAAGGAGCTCTGAAAAATCAAGAAATATATTCCTGATCAATTACCATATAGAATCAAGAGAGTATATTTACTGAATTGACTTAATGTATTAGTATTAGGGGAAAGGAGGTATCAGAACATCCCTCTAAATGCATGAATGAGTTGAGAGTACTGTCTCTGTCTGCCAGTGTGCAGCCAGATCTAGCAATAGCAAACACTTCAGAAGCTTATGTAAAATTTTCCTTTACTGTAGGTGAGGGAAGACTAGAAAGGGACCAGGCCATTATATTACATTGAATCACTTAAAGTATAGCCACAGCTGTGTATAATTAGTGTCTCAAGTAAGTAGCAGCTATTTAGTTCCACTAACACTGCCTTTAACACAGGTAGTCAAGACTGCAGATGACTTTACTCTTCCAAAACACCAATAAAATCACTTTGATTTCAATGTCACTGTTCTCCAGACCTGCTGCTAGAGGTCAGATGTTAATTTGACTGAAACAAGCATATATTGAGGTTCAATCCAGCACATAAAAGTACCAGATGAGGTTTCAATTCAGCAAGGCCTGAAGTCTCACTTCCAGCACATAAGTAATTCTGGCTGAGTCCTGTGGTATCACAGATTTGCTCAAAGTTGAGCAAGTTTAAGCCACTTTACAGAAGTGACACTAAGTTGTCTGTGATGACAAAGCTGTTATTAAAAAAATAAAGGGGAAAAAAAAGAAGCTTGGTTCTATTGCATGTTGTTTATGGATCTGTAAGGATTCACATGATCTGCCAAACTGGGAAAAACACCAGCCCCGGATTAGTTTAATGGGCTCAGTTGTCTAGTCATGCAACAGAAATAGCATAGCCAAAGGAATGTTAATGTCTCTGACCTAACTATTTTCTTTGTTGCAACATCAGCAAGGTGTTACTGAAATAATCTCAAAGGTATTTTCAAAGGAGTGGGGTGATGCTGTTTCAAAATCTCCTTAACAATGTCCCTGCCTTTAGCTGAACCTATGAAGAAACTTCAGTGCTAACTCCTGGAGCCACACCTCTCTATCAAATACCAAAGTACTTATACTTTTGTATAATAATAATAATTAACACACAAAAAAACCTTTTCAATAATCAGACTTACATTAAAAATCTTACAATCCTCTTTTATTTCTTATTAATGCTATATGTATGATTTTAAAGGAACCTGGGACCAAAATTAAACTGTCTTGGTGAGATAATTCTCACTTGGTTTCAGAATAAATGTTTGCTGTGTTTACAGTGTGCATAAAACTTTAGGTCATTTTGAAACATACAGAATGTGTACTGGAACAGTGATTTTTTATGTAAATCTCTCAGTTTGCTTCAGTGCCAGATCTCCAACTTATCCTAACATAAAATTAAAAGGAAAGAGAGTGTCTTTTTTCTGAGTCACTGATTGATCTTAAACTGGCACAGACTTTTTAATGTCAGGTGAAGTAATTGCAACTTTGAAATCAGTCAACTAAAACTGCTATAAACCGTCTTTTCCATAATGTGGTATAAAGAAATTATGAACAGTTGTTCAAAGCACATCAATGGACAAGTCCATCAAGAAAAACTGCATTAAGACAAGACCTATAAACAGACTGCTGGATTATACAACAAATTTTGAAAAGGTAATTTTTTATAGGAATCAACAAATCCTGTAAAGTTGTCCAAATGGAGGCTTTAAAGCTATGAGACTTTAAAAGACATTCATAGCCTGCACACTGTAATGCAGTGAATGACTTCTGTATGCCGCAATTCTGAAACCAAGTAATAATTTTTGTTCTTCATCATTCCACAGCTTTTGGCTCTCTATCTGTAGCAGTGGCTGTAACACTCACTACAATGGAGACAATGCTTATGAAAAATGCAGGGTTTTTTCCTGTCGATCAGCATAGTCTATTATGGCAGTCCAGATCACAGGCCATGAAATTATCATCCTCATCTGCATGAAATTCCCTATGTCCTTCCTTTTTAAGGATGCTTTAATTTAGTTGACAGTTACAATTAAAATGTCATCTGATGTTGTAGTCTGAAGATATTGTAGAAAGTATGCAAAGGATGGGAGGAATGTAAAGGAGAAGCAAATGAAGTGTTTCTTAGTTGTCATAGCTTAAAAGAAAAGCTTGGAGATTTCTAGCTACTCAGGAATTTTTTAAGAAGGGGCCTTACAGAAAAAACAAGGTTTTTTCCTAGGCTGAAGACTTAAGTGAGGTATTTTAGACAATCTGATCTTTCCTAAGACATTAGCGATTTTTATTTTAATTCTGTTAATGCAGATTATCTCTGAATCTGCACAACTTCTTAAGAAAATAGAGAAAGGATTTTTAAAATTATATTTCAAGCCTCTTTACCTAAGAAATTAAAATTATTCTGATCTGCAAGCATAATATTAATTAAAGCAGTGAAGGTGCATATTTCAGTGTGACTGAAAAAGATCTGGGTAAAATTTGGCCCTGTGCTGAGTACAAGCCACTGTATCTGTTAATCAAATACACAAAAAAATAATGCTAAATATTTAACTGAGGTTAAATTGCCCATTTTATTATAAACTGAGGTTATATGTGCCCATTATAGATTTCATACCATTGCTTGTGAGGATGTTTGAACAAAGGAGTTTGCACTCTGACAGAAGTACTCTGACACAATACGAGCTGACCAAAGCGAGGAAGATCAAAGTCTGAGAATCAGTCTGTAAACATCAGGATGACACCTGAGACCAGGTACCTCTCTATCTGAATGTCCAGCTTCTGCTAGTTTGTGAATTTGCATGTTACAATTACTGTCCTTTCCTAAGAGCATTCTTTCACAGCATATATATAAAATAAAAGATTATGTGTATATATAAATAATATAGATACATAGATAGTAAAAAATTAAAGAAACCTTTCCTTTTTTTCCCCAGCACCCTTTCTTTCTTTCTCTCTCTTTCCTTTGTCACGTGCCCTGGCATGGTTCTCCTAACTTTGAAAAGTGAAACTGTTTAATTATCTAGAGCGCTTGAATTAAAGCTTAATGGTATTAGGCCTGAGCTTTTCTTTTAAAGAATCTAAATAACCCAATTCCTGTGGTGGGCATAAAGTATGTTTTTACTTCTTAATTAGAGTCAGTCTACTTAGAATACTGTCATGGAAGTAGGAAATAAGAGACTTAAAGGTCTGTATTTTTCTAAATGAAGGTTTACTGCTCTGCTGGTGACTTGGAGAAAGAGATGTTCCGAGAAGTTGAGATAAAAGCAGAAGAGAGGACAAATACATATAATATAAATGGTTTATCTCCTTTAAAGCTGGTTTTGTGTAAATATTATAAAGGAAAATTATTCAGAGGAGCAAGACTTAATTCAGTAGTTTTGGAACATGTACCTGAATGTAAATGATGGTCATCCATTTACTGATTATTTTCATTTCTGATTATGTTGCAAAACCAGTAATAGTTAATGGCTAATAACATGAGAAAATTTCCTCATTCTAGATGTGTTTACTATTCTCATATCTGACTCCAGAGAAAGATGTGTTTCTTGTATATGCATGCAAAGCAACTGTGGTCTGCCCGTGCATGGGAACTAGCAAAACTTAACCTCCATATGCAGTGAAACTGAGCGGCTTTTCCAGGATGTGATACTCCACCGGATGTTTACAAGAAGAACAATGAATTAATCTAAAACATACGTTTTGTATTTTCCACCTTATTGTTCTCAGGCATCTATTTTTGCAACTATTAAATTGCAGATTTAAAAGAAGAAAGAAACAAAGAAACAAACAAAAAAACCTACTCTTCCTTCCTTCTCTCTCCTCCTTCACCCCCAAAAATAAAGCAAAACCACAACAAACCAAAAAATACATGACAGTTTAGAAAGGTTTTTGGTTGGCTTTTGATTTTTGATGTAATACCAGTGTAAGCACACTGCTATGATTCTCTTGCCACACTTCTGCATTTAAATGAATTACTTTTTCTAGGTGAACGAAGTCGGAGAAACCCTGTGGGAGAAACACTGAACCAAGTACTTTGCTGAGTGAAGCATACCCTAGGAAAGCACTGTGAAAATTACTGAAACAATGCAGATAATTCCTATTCTACCACACCTTTGTTATTCCAATCCCAATTGTCTCTTGAACAGAGAATTCAAATTGTGCTGTATTTTGCAACCAGACTGCAAGCCCAACAGACAAAGATGAGATCAGACTCTGGACGTTTGTCCCAGGTGTTATTTAGTTTTCAGTCTGCAGGGATGTCCTCACTTTCTGAGCTAGGCAATCATTCACTGTAGCTGTTTCATTCAGAAATCTCTTTAGACTTTTTAGACCTTTCTGTCAGAATTAATGCTTTAGCTGTGCAGTGGGATCCACAAACATTAACTCTTGGATCAGGATTGCTAAATTTAATTCATTTGGGTAACACAATCAGTCTTCTAGTCCTGCTTTACAGCACTAAACTACAACCAGTGGAAAAGTCCTGGAGAGTGAGAACATCTGTGTGGAGGGATTTTGCTTTACATACAGAGTATAGACAGATTAACACACAGAACTGAACTTTTGCGAAAACCAAAATTGACTCAGGCAGATCCAATTGTTTATTTTGAAAAAAACAAGCAAATAGAATTAGTCCTTCTTATCCCCCTATCTGAGGCACACAGGAAAAGCCTTGCTCTTCTATAGATTCTCTAGGTGAGGAAGGATAGAACTGTATAGAAGTCCCTTCTCAGATTTAGCCATTAAACAATGTTTCCTGTTGCATAACAAGAAAATTTTACTATATCCTCCCTTCTTAAAGAAGCCCAGAAGCTGAGAAATACTGGCTGCTCATACCTGTGTCATGTATCATGTACGGTTTCTCAGATAGTCATGGAAGATAGTTATGTATCTTCCAGTTGATATCCATAATTATAAAGAAATGAATAAATAGAAACGAAATAGAAAACACTGTGCACGGCTTTTTGCCAGTTCTAAGGGTGACCTTTTTTTACCACAGAGTAATATTTAGGTATATTTTCCCAGCATTTATTTGACCATAAAATAGCAGCAACTATTGCAGAAAACACTAAGAAACATTTGAACCATTGAAGTAAGGCCAATTCTAGTCTTTCTCCTGCCCTCAGAGAGTAGTTACATTATACTGACATATAATGTCTGACCCGTGTCATTCCATCAACCTGGAAGCAAGATGTGTTTCTACTCCCACCCATCCTGCAGATCATCACGCTTTAGTTGCCAGCACCGTGCTTCAGATAGCATTTCCAGTTTGTACTGATGTATACAGGCATCACAATACATCAGAGAAAAGATTACTATATTTTAAGTACTTTCATACATAGGTTACAAGCACTCTTGCATAGGATGAAAACACAGTATCATAGACATGTGGTGTCACCACTGAGGGTTACCTCAGTAACAGACCATAAGCTTTGTAATGGATTTGTAAGTCTTCAGGAAAAAGGTTTGTCAGGCCTGCTAAGTCTGAACATTAACTGGCCTGCCTGCAGTTTTGGTTTACTTGCTTTAGCTGTGACAGTAATTTCTCTAATTGGCCAGTAGTCTGTCTCTAATTTGTTTTCCTCATTATCTTTGTGTGATACAACCACAGTTCTATATAGCTAGTGGTAACACATAGTGTTGCAGTTTTCTCCACTCCTGTAACACACCAAATTGCCTGCCCTTTTCCACCTGGGTCCCCCCCTTCCCCGCCCCCAGCCCTAACCACTCCCTTGGGTTTCTCCCTTTGATTCTGTAACCCCAACTCCGCCCGTGTACCGCCCCTGTGCCCTGTGACCATTGGTCCGTGTGCTCTCTCTGACTCCCCCACCCCGGATAAAGGACCCTGCATGCGATGTGACTCCCTGTCTTGCATTCTGCTCTGCCTTGGGGCAGCAGCCTCTGCCTGGGGGAACCATGCCTTGTGCTGGCTCTCTACCTTTGGGAGCCAGCCCGTGTGCTGGGCCTAGGCTTCTGGGAGCCACCATGAAATAAAACCTTGAGGAGAGCCTTCTCATCTCTGTTATCGTCACTGTGTTGCGGGGCCTACAGCCAGCCGGAGCATGCGAGGGGCAGCCTGGAAGGGCACGGGAAGTGGAACAGCCGCTCTCCCTGAGCAAGCCTCACTGCGCTCTCTGAGAAGGCTGTGGCATGTCATGCCATTGCAAGGAAACCTACACACCGCAACAGTAACAAACAATTATTTTGTAGAGAATGATAAGTTTGTAGCTCTAACAAAATGATGTGTAAAGAAATACAAGTCCAGGATGATAACAGAGGCCTTGAAAAGCAGAGGCACCGGATGCAGCATAGTGCAGTGCAGGCATGTGCTGATAAGGGATGGGATATAATCTTGACAACAAACAAT
This sequence comes from Rhagologus leucostigma, assembly GCA_013397725.1. Taxonomy (NCBI): domain Eukaryota; kingdom Metazoa; phylum Chordata; class Aves; order Passeriformes; genus Rhagologus; species Rhagologus leucostigma. The sequence continues at coordinate 26,062 of VZTD01002529.1, read as the reverse complement.
TCTCTGATGATCAATTAAGGAAAAAAGTAACAAAGAAAACACAGAAATAATATTTAACATACATTGATATACAATATGCTTGGATGTGGGTGTAATACAGAGCTGCAGACCAGTGGAGAACCACAAGGTGTTAGTAAACACATAAAAGTAAGGTGGATACTGGAGTAAGGTAAAGAAACCAACAATATGAACATCATAATCCATATGGCAAAAGACTTCAGATGCTGATAATTCACCATAAAGCACCACCACCAGCAGGATGAAACCACCTGCTTTAGGATCAGAAAAGCAGTGGTCAGGTGAACATACCACCAGAGAAGGGGTGGAAACCAAAACGTGTGTATATTGCAATTTCAGCCATATCTTTGAGACCTTTTTCTGTATAGAAGCATTCTAACTTAGCTTTCTTTAATTTTATATTATGTAACAGGACATAGACTAGTACTGATTAAATTCTTAAGATTTCAGGTATATGAACAATAAATTGTTCACTGTGTATGCATATACCCACGGTACTCTTCCTCTTAGCCCGTAAGCAAGATTTTGTGTGTAACAGTATGACTGGTAAAAGTGGGACTGCTGCTGCACCCAGTGTTGCAATGCTGCTGTTCCTGAGATGTTTATCCTGAGATGTTTATCCTGTTCATCTCCTTTTTGGAATGCACCAGTTTATTAATTTCAATTCATGACCAACATATGCAGGAGATCCAATAGTCATGAAATGTACATGAGACCATTACATAGCTGAGTGTTGGGTCTGGTGCCCGTCCTGATGAGCAGTTCTTAAAGCACCTTCCCTGTCAGGGCCCTCCTGAGTGTGATGGGGAGAAGAACTGCAGGAGCACTGAGCTAGCTCTGGCAAATGCAAACACTGGAAACAGGAATAGGAACTCTTTCATCACTCAGGATGGGGAGACGGGTCAGGTTAGCTGACTTACAGGGGTCCCTGGCATGCCTGGCTACAAACAGATGGCACAGTTGGCCATTTCCCATAGAGCACTGGGTCGTACACATGACTCAAGGAAGACTATTTACCATTCAAAGGTGGAACAACCTCCATTTGCCTAGGAAAAGCTCAGTTTGAACTGTTGTGGAGAACCAGGGTAGAGATTGGAGGATTTCCCTCTGGACGTGCTGTCATTTTAGACACCAGGGGAACTGCTCTCCTGTTCCTTTCCTGCTGGGGAGCAAAAATGCTCAGAAAAATTGCTTACTTCTAAAAAAAAAAGCAGTCCAGAGAAAAGTCCAGAGCTGCAATAGAAAAATATTATTTAATGCAAAATCCCCAAATCCCCTCTTTGTAGGGCAATCCATAGAAACTTCCTGCTGGGAATGGGTCCTGGTCTGTCCTGAATACTAGTCTGGGATTCACCTGCCAATACACTATCTGACCTAAATCAACAGCATGCCAGGAACCATGGCCATGGCATAGATGACTACACATCTGTGTCAGACCTATGGCATGACTACATTTCATTTACTAGCAGAGAGCAAACACTGAGACAAATTTTGCAGTCATTGACACTGTAATTCACTGGGCAAAATTTTTATCCTCTTCTGTAGTTTCATCAAGCCAGGCTAATCTGCTGGCTTCTGAGCTTTTCTGGCAATGCTAGCTGTGCAATAAAAAGGAAAACTGCCTTAACATTTACGGCATACTTTGCTTCAAGTCTGAACTCCCTGCTTTGTCATAGAAAAGTCTAAGCTGCATTCCAGCACTTCAGAAGCAGGGGTTAGCTATCGCTCATCATAGTTACTGGTACTCATCTGTCAAAGTGGAGGGGTAGAAAAGCCTCATATAAAAATCTTTTCTTACTTAGATACAGCTGTTGCATAAAATTCCTTGTGACCTTTTCTGAGTTTTAGCTCAATTCATAGAAATAATTCTGATACTTACACAACACATGAAGATTAGAGAAATGACTCATTCAGGCACTGTAGGATCAAATTTGTATTTAGTTTTAACTCCTGACCTCAACAGCAAGGTTTTCAGAAATGCATTTTTAAAGTAGTTGTATTTGAACACCTTCGCTGTGTTATTGATGCACGTAAACACAAGCATTGCACACATCTTATAAAAACTTCTTGTCTGACACTGGGGCTTTCCACAATATGAGCTGAAAAGTCCTGCTTCTCTTCCTCAGGGCTCTACAGAGCTTATGTCCTCTGTGGGTACTTACAGAAGGAAACTGTAACACACATCTTAGGTTACATCACTGTGATTCGCCTGTCTGGCTCAGGCCACGATTTAACTAGATATCTGCAAAGCACTGACCATGAGTACAGGACCTCATCTGTCCTGGTACAAGGGAGGAAAGTTGCAGCTCCCTTGCAGGGAGAGGGGTGTGTCTTTACCCTTTTACCCCTCACTGCTGAGTCTGGCCAGCTGTGTCCTACCGTTTCCTATCATACCTCAGGGACACAGAAAGGCAGCTATGCTGGAGCACTCAGCAGAGTAATATAGACCCAGCTAGCATGGTAATGTTATCTTCTAATATTTTCAGTCTTGTTGATATAAAAAAAAATTCATAAGCATGGTCATACTGCATCTAATACATCATCCTCTTCATATTCAGTGGTAAACAACACAGCCTTAGGCCCTTCTATTGGCAGATGCTAAACTGCACTAGAGGAAGTTCACAAATATCTGAATATCTGCCTGGTGTTTTTCTACCCTGTAAGCATTGTGCAGAAGAACATTCAGTGGCCAAAGACACAGAGAATCTGATCTATAGCCATTTTTCAAGGATTTCTTGTATATGGGAATAATCAAGTGATGTAGATCTATAAGCCATGAAGAACTTCTATAGATATTTAGGTACCCTCATGATGAGTGGCTTTACCAGGGAAGATAAAGCATCTAAAATATCTTCTGAATATTAGAATACCTTCTAGAATATGTAAAATATTTTCTGGAGGTAGAAGGATAGGGAGAGCACCTTGGGGCTTTGGACAGATGTCTTAAATTATTCTGCTAAGAAAGCGGATATGTTAAAAGCTCTCAATCTGTAATAGTCTATGGGAATAGATGACAGGGTCATAAAAGCAGCTCAAACACATTTTTGCAGCCCTTTTCTCACTGAATTGCACAAGCAGACCACAACACAGTATATATGCTCCAAACTCGACAAAATGAAAAAACTAACAAGCATTGTGATAAGCAAGCAAGTTTTTTGCCCCTTCTTTTAGAAAAGAAGTAAATATGGGTACCAAAAAAATGAAAATGTTTTTGGTTTTATTAATTTTGTTGTTTTTTAAATCAAAGGTATCTTCAAAGGATATAAAGCCTGCACTTTAAGCAGTAAATCTAAGAGCATTATCATTGCATATATATAACACTTTACAGTTAATCCTTTATCATTTCTGATTCAGAGTTACAGGGAACAGACTCAGTTCTTCTATCCACAAATTCCTTCTGATGAGATGGTACTTATCTCTAATATCAGGATGTTTTTAATTAAAAGGAGAAAGATAAACTGAAATGATGCTTTATGTCTGTTATCTTTATTACTGTGAAAGGCACACATAATCTTTTCAACTGTTTCCAGCCCAGATCACATTCTTAGTAACCAGATATGTAAAACTTAAAAATAAGTGTTTCTGGAAAGCTGTCTTGGCCACATCAGTTTTTATTGAATTTATATCATAATTGTACTTCTCTTTCATAGCTGAAAGAAATGTAATTTAACCTGGGTAAGATATTCTTACCTAAAGCAAACATTCCTTACAAATGGTGGAGTACGCATATGAACTACCTTTCTCACTAACTTGCAGAGATGAGTGCCAGGTATCAGATACTAAAGCAACAACAGCAACAACAAAATCTAGTGAATTTCTGTGAGCATCTAGCACATTTAATACTGTCAATTTTTCACAGTTGGTCCAGTAATACTCTTCCAAACTACCCATAAGAAAACAAACCATGTTATTTAAAGAGAAAGAAACAGTAAAAACTTGCTTTTTATTTCCTTTTTACTTAGAAGGGCTCTGTGCTTCTTCTGCACCAGTGCTAGTAAAAAACACCATTCTGAAATGGGAACACAGTATCTGCTTTCCTTCATTATTATCACTGAAATAATACTTCAAAGCACAGAGGGAACATGTGCAAACAGGCTAGTGAGCCCCGTGTATATATTCTGCTGGAGTTCAGAAGGAGAGAAAGAAATTATTTCCTTATAATCCCCCGTATCAACAGTATCAGCACACATCTCAGGAGGCACACAGGGAGCATGCACAGAGTCTTTGTAAAAGATAGCATTTGCTGCCTTCTCTGTAAAATGCCCATAATACCAGGAGAATGTAGAGGAGCCTACACCCTTTGAAGTACAGGATACACATTAATGCACTCATCCAGGGAAAAATTCCTTGACCTGAGGGGATATGGATCCGTCTTCCACTGGCCAAGATAAGGTCTCTCTTTACAATACAGACAGACCTATATAGAAGTAGGTTAGAGGTTTACCTACCACACCATTTGCTGAAACGGAGCCAGAAATGGATAGATCACCTTTTTTTTTCCAAGGCTCACTTTAACATTAAATGTATAAGAGGCAAGGGAAGTCAAGACTTGGTTCCAGGCCTTCTACCCTTAAGGGAGTGCACCAATGACTGTGTTCCTGATAGATGCTCCTTTAACTCTCCTGGCTCCACAGACTTTGTATTCATTTTTTAAAGGATTATTTTTGACTACAGGGGAGGACAGGAGACTCAAATATTGTAATTCATATGGTCAATATATGCTGGTTTTGATGTAGGCACCTGAGGGAAACACCACTGTTATGCCTCCTCACCACATGGAGAAGGAAGCCAAATGCACTTATTCAAGTGCCTAAGATCCCAAAGAGTGGTGGGAGATAAGGGGCAAATCAGTGTTCAGCATCCTCTATTTATCATCTCCTCATTCAGCTCAAGTTGCTGAGTTTATTTTTAAATGCATATCTGTTCTCGTAATTTTAGCAGAAAGCTAAAAGTTTAACTTTGGGTTTAGAACCCCAGTCTGGAGATCATAGAGATAAAAGCTATATATCACATTGCCTGACTTGCAGCCCATAAAAACAGGTAACATTTATTTTAGCCCAAGTTCATAGAAACAAAAACAGCCAGTAAAGAAGTGCCTGGGAGAATAGTAGCTAGAGAACTCAAAGTCAATTAAAACAGTGGTGAAAAATTAACAGGATGAAATATTTTGTCCATGTAGCTGATAAAAAATTAAGTAGGGAAAGATGAGCTGGAGTAACCATTATATTCAAAGAAAGGTTCTAAAAAAATTCAAAATCATATATTCACTATCCAAAGAGAGTCATGATAGTCTGCAGCAGGCTGCCTTCTCACCCAGTGAGTTTAGGTTGAATGCAGAGCTGAAATCAATACTGAAGGCAAGACTCCATACTTTGAAGACCGCTGTGGAAATGTGGCATTACATCAGCTTTAGTATTAAGTATAAAACAAACACACAACAGGAAATGAGAGCAAAATTATCAAATGCAAATTTAATTTAATATACAAAGCAATCTCTCTCATTTATGGAGTTTTTTTACCTTTGAACCCGAGGCAGCACTTCAAAGACTGCTCTCTTAACTAGGGCAGCCAAGTAGCAGTGCTATGATAATGCAGACTGTTTTTGAAAAGGAATAAATGTAGGGCTTGGGGTCTTGTTGTGAGGACATCCTTAGTGTCTTTTATTCACCATATTTGTTCCGAACACTATGAAAAGCAGATGATCCAATTAACCACCTTTATATTTACAAGGATTGTTAGAGATACACAGGACTCATACTTGCCCTCTGTCCAGAGTCAAGTGTCACGTCTGAAGATTACTGAGGACTTGTATATAGCCAATTCGAGTTATTTGTTACTCTCTCTAAACTTGCTGTCTAGTAGCAGACCTGGACTATTTTTCTTCAAGCTGAGCCACGTGGAAACTTCTATCCAAACAGAACTCTGGTATTAGAGCCTACTTGCAGCTTCACAATGTTCCTCATTGAAAAGGAAACTATGAATTCTGCCTCTGAGCATTCATATGCGGCTGAGCCACGTGGAAACTTCTATCCAAACAGAACTCTGGTATTAGAGCCTACTTGCAGCTTCACAATGTTCCTCATTGAAAAGGAAACTATGAATTCTGCCTCTGAGCATTCATATGCGGCTGTACATTGGACCAGTAGACCTTGCCATGACTTGCCCAAATTTCACACCAGGAGTTATTGCTTTTCTGTGATCTTGATGTCTGCTGCAGATAATGTAAGTTTAAAGTTTTATTCTTGCTGTTGGTTTTCTTGGTGTTAGTCTGTCAGTCTGTACTACTGATTACTTTCTTTTATCCACGCTTGTGGGTGTATCAACTAAAAGAAGCAAATAAATCATTTGTAATAGATAGTAGTGACCCTTAAAGTGGCTTGAAGCCCATAATGCCAAAATTCATCTCCATCCCCAGAAAAGAATATGTTTAGAACTGCTGCCAGATTTACAGGCTTGAGATCACACAAGCTCAAGTGAAAGCCCACCCTCTCTGTGATGTGCTTGGAGCATTCCTATATATTTTATGGGTAGCAGAAAAGGAAGCTCTGTGACAATATGATGTCTTTGTGAGAAATTATACTAGGGGAGCTCCAGAAGCATAAAATGCATTGAGTCTTGGGACTAAAGCAAGGAAAAGAGTCCAAGGAAGTGGATTGATGTTGATCACAGAGAACAACTGAAAAGTAAGGAGAAATTCTCAAGCCATGCAACAAGGAGCCAAGTATGGAAATGAAACATGACAAAATGAGAATGAAATAAAGGTACAGCGATTAAGAACACATGAAAATGGGAGAACAGAGAAACTAAACACAGAAAATGAGAGCACTGCACTAGACCACAAGCATTAAGGGAAAGACTGAAAAATAGCAAACTGAAAGGAATATGGAAGTTTAAACAAATGGCAAACGAGAATCAAGTGGCATTTTCCCCCAGTATTTTTATTCTTAACTCTGCTTGTTGCCTTAGCTCAAAAGTGAAAGAGAGGAAAGGATATTTCTCTCATCTTTCTTGCAAGGTTGGGACTGGGCGATAACGCTCTGGAGAACTTCCCTGTGCTTCTGTTCAAAGTGCTGTAACTACCTTCCCTCTCCTAGACAACAGTGAACTATGCAAACCACATAGGTATTTTATGAATGTATGGAGAGATTAAGTGCAGCCAAGAGGAGATGTCTATGCCTTGGCTTCCACATAAACTGAGAAAAGTTATTTACTGAAATCCTACTTCAATTCATTGATCAAAATCACTGTTTTAAGAAACGAAGCTGAGAAGATATGAAATATTGATGTATTCTTACATGAAAAAGGGAGTAACAATGGTAGATAAATTATATATCTTGCACTACTGTCATGGAGAGAGTTACATTTGACAACATGTTATTGAGTTTATTCCTTTGACAACTGCAAAAAATCTGGGTGGACTTAAACCTCCGGGTCACAACTAAAATCCTAGCAATGTACAGATGCAGCTGTTTCCTGTTCGTTATCAGTAATTTTTATCTTCCCTTTGAAGTTAGTCTATCCATCAATTTGTACAAAGCTCAACGGGGTTTTTTTTTTTTTCAGATTTCCTTTTCAGAAGGGACAAAGCCCCCTTTATTTCAGTATAAAGTTTAACTTTATTTTAAGCTCTTTTCTTACTGATCATACATATTTGGAGTAGTGAGTTGCAGGTGCTCATGGAAAGAATAATAACAGCTTTTGCTAATCTTTTCAAATATCTAAAACAAATTCAAATCACTTCTGCATTGGTGGTCTTCATCCTAAGCCTTTAGAACAGTCAATAAAACATAAAGTTTTCATTTCTCAAGCATGAAGAGTAAGGAAGCTACAACTGCGTTTATAATTGGTATCTGCCTTTTGGGAAAAATCTGTCTGTTTTGAAGCTGAGGATATTGAATCTGTTCAAACAAACACCAGTCTTCTCTTACAACTTCCTCTGGGCTTCGAACAGATTTTTTTTTTTTTAAGTTCCAAGTACTTTGCTCTAGGTTGTGAGGGGGTTTTTTTCAGGTTTCTCTGTAACCCAGTGCTGGCACACAGAGAAGAGAGACATACTCACCTTGGTATTTTTCTGTCTTGTAAGTTCATAATAGAAATTTCCTGAGAAAGTCTTTTCCCACATGTTTTTTGATACAGGGCTGTTTGACAGTATTGAGATCCCTTTCACTAAATCTCATTACATTCCCTTTCAACATCTCAGTTTGCATATTTTGCGGGAAATAAGGAGTATCTGTGGCACAGAACAATTATATTGAAACCAAAAGTGAAGAAAAGCACAAGAAAATGAGTCAATAAACACATTTCTGAAATTCTACTGTGTAGCAACAAATGAGAAAAAGGGACACTTTCCCATTTTGTTTCTTCTTAATTTACGTTAAATTTCACACAGTTTTGTGCTACAAAGAAACCTTCTTACAGTTGGTTTAGGATTAGCTGACTTTCTGCTCATTATGCTCAAAAAGCAAATTTTACTTTAGGAATGACATAGGAACTTTCAGCAGCTTTATCTTATGTGAGATACTAATGGAATTTTAGTTTGAATTTTTTGCCATGAGGTCACAGGTTCTGAAAGAAGCATGTCAACTGACCTTCTTGACCAACCTACTGTGTAGAGGCAAAGTGTTCAACACTGTTTTCATTCTTAAAAATATATTACAACTGGAAACACAAATGAGCTAAATGAATGATGTATTAACATACATCCTCAGATAAAGAAAAGTTAAACTGGAAAGCTAGAGAGAAAAATGTACAAGGTTGAGGTAACAGATACGTGAACAAGTCTGTCGGCAGTCTGAGTCATTTCAAGATACTGTGGTTTACATCTTATTCTATATTGCTTCACAATATTAGTGCTTCTAAAGCAGCTCAAAATAAACAACTGAAGTATCTTTCAGTGTAGGAGGGAAGACACAATATCGAAGATACCACTAGAACCATGAGAAAACAGAGAAATAAATCTTTAGCTAATTTATAGAATAGAATTCACCATGATAATTACTTTTAGAACCCACTGTAATATTTGTAAGAATCTTGATCCCAGTCCACAAATCATTTAAATGTCCACGTTAGTAGTAGGGGAACTATGATTTCTCAATGTGTGTAAGCATGAGCCTTAAAACTGAAAAAATTTGTTGCTGCATACATTTTGTATGCTTTTGTTTTCCAGTGTATCTAGTACAGTTGGAAGCTGATAAAGTTTTAAAAATAATAAAAATGAAAGATGGATCTCCTCTTACCTAAACCCAATCTCGCCATTAAAGTGAAAACTTCTGAAAATCTTACTCAAACAGCTACAATTAGCAAAATGAATGCATTCTGGAAGAATATGTCTACACACATAAACATGCAGTGCAAAGCCACCTACCAGTATTTCTTTGACTTACACAGAGAAAAATCTTTCCTTATTCAGTAAATAATGAGGAAGATCCAAAGCCTTAAAATTAATAATCACCCCTTTTTCTCAAATATAATAAATTTCTTCTATGGGTTAATAGCATTTTTGGAATTAGAGAATCATATCAAGTAATTAGATATACTGTGCAGTAAATCTGATAGCTCTCACAGTCATCAACCAAGTCTTCTCAGCCTGAAACCAGAGTAAAACTTCGATACGAACAGTAGATATTTTCTTTGGATTGCAGATGCCATTACAAGTTCTTGGCAGTGACTGGTCTGCTCTGAACTGAAAGTTAAATGAGGAAGAGAAAATGTTGCAGATGCATCAACTGTGCATCTTGGGACCCTTGTGATGAGCCCAAGTGGCTCCACCAGCCTAGACCTCATTCAGTCACAAAAATAGTTTGTCCTTTCATTCCTGAGAGGCAAGTGATCTCATCAAAATGTTCACAATCTGCTGCCACCCTTCAGGGACATGCTTTCAAAACAAGACACCCAGTTCGGGCTCAGAAAATCTTTGGGCTCTGATTTAGGCTCAGAATGCAGCTTTTGTTAAGCATGCAGCTGAGTGCCGGAAAACAAAAGCTCTGTACCTGGTTGGCTTTTGACTTTCTGCACAGCTTTCTGCAAATCCACTTTGAGTTTCTATACTTATGTTCCACCACCTATAAACACAATACAGTGCTTATCTACATCACCTTATGGCTCCAAATTCTAGCATGGGATAGCATCAAAGACATTCATTATGGAAATTACTGGACCTGTGAAAACAATAATTTCTTATTCCTGTTGCACATTTCTTAGTCTATTAACAGACAGCAGTGCCCAGGAGTGCACCTTGGACAAACCTGTCTTTAATGTAAATGGTCCTTCTCATCTACCTTCAAAAAATACTAAGGGTTATACAAGTAACCTGGGATATTCTCCTGGGAGATTTCAAATATAAAACATTGTTTCATTTTTGCACAAGTGTACTTTGCTGACTGCTCCTACCACTGTTTTTTGTTTGTTTTGTTTTTTTTTTCAAATGACAGTAAAAAATTAATGATAAAAAGAGAATTTAAAATTATCAGGAAAAACATGCGTACTTGTTTTTGATAGTAGTCTAAACAAATTGCTAGAATTCTATACCGCAAGATAGGCATCTACGTTACTTTAGTATATCTGATGATCTTCAGCAAGAACAGCTGCTGCAGTCAGGGATAGCTAAAGCATTTTCCTCACAAGGAATGGTCTCCATGAAAAAGAAAGGATCAACCATCAGACTGGTGTTTCACCTGCCAGTGCTGAGCACTTGCTTCAGTGATCTTATTTTACTCCTGCAGATGACACTGTTGGGAATGAGTGTTTTAAGATTGCTCAAAAATCACATGCAAAAGTATCTGTAAAAATCATTTAATATGCAAGCAACAGCATGACAAAGTTCATTGGCAAGGTTCACTCTACTACTTACTAGATGGTTAAAGCACACTGAGGAAAAGCAAACAAAAATCCAGAATCAATCAATCCAAACCCTCAAAACAACCTGGGGAGGAGGAAAGGCGTTGGGAAGGGAAGCAAAAGAATTGAAAGGGTAAGCATAAAAGACAATACAGCCTAAAGAAGGATAAAAGGTAATATGACCTCAAGGCCCAACATCACTAAACAGCACCTTAAACTTACCAGCATTTAACTTAACTCAACTTATAACTGAAGTAAAATGATTTAGCAAGGGACTCATATAGGATTTACTATACCACAACAGTAACTTACTTACAGACCTAACTTACAACTCTAAAGTACTTAAGAATCTAGGAGAGCAGCATTTCTTGTGCGTTCGGTACGGAATATGCACACAGACACAGGGAATCTGTACAAGGTACCTGTGAAAAATTCCCCTCGAAGGCAGTGAAATACCCATTTCAGATGCCTATGCAAAGGGTGGAGCCTCGAGATGTCAGGGGTATCACTGTTCAGAGGTCCTCTGAGTACAGCAAACTTGGGAGCTCCCTGGCTCTGAGAGGCCCCACTCAGAGGGGCTTTGCTGGTCACAGCCGCTGCTCCAGGAGAGCTCCAAGGGTCTCACTTTGGAGCGCTGTTTGTAGGGCTGCAAGAGAGGGGGCTTTGGTCATCACAGTGTTCCATCCTGGCCACACTTCGGGTTGGAAACTTCCTTTGAAAGTGTGAGAACAAAAGATATTATCCCACTTGGGTTCTTATTTGGGCGAAAAAAGTTTGCAAGGCTGATCATGTAACAAAAAAGAGCAGGAGCTTCTTCTTCTAGACATCACAAGTTCCTGGGAGCAGACTGTTTCTGATAAGCTCAAGAGGACCTCAGCCTGGGTGCTGTTCATCAGGATTAATTTTTAAAAGACTTCATCCTGACATTAGGAATGAGGAATATATCATCAACACAATATTCCACTGCATGTTACTAGCACTGTATTATATTCATATAGTAAAAAATTATTATAAATGAAAAAATCATGTTTAACTGTCACTGACTTGTCATCTGTAAGCATATATGACAAAATGCTAATGTAGAAAGAGAAAGGAACTTTTCATAATATTGTATTATTAATATAGAGAAGTAGGTGGCCTTAGTGTTTCAATGCTTCTTTAAGATTTAGAAGATAATCTGACAAAATTTACTGGACAAAAGTCTGTGACAGATTAATATAAAAATAATCTTTTCATCCTAAACAAGCTGAGGGCTAAGAAACCCCCATTTCCAATATATTACCTTTTACATTAGAAAGATATATCTCCCAAAGGCACGTTTTGGTGAAAAGAAACGTGCTCCACAGTATTGACATTTAGGGACACTTAAGCTGATATTCACCTTCCTCAGTTTTAGACACCTGAAATTTGAACTTGTGAGTCTAATCTAGTGACCTTGGGCTATTTGCATAATCAACGGAGAAAAGCAGAGATATGACAATTCACTGATGTATCAATTTTAGTACGATATAAGCAGTTTTCTGGAGGCAGTTTCTAGGGTAAGTAGCCCAGACCTTGATATTTAACTTTTAGGTGTTGAAAGTTACAGTAGAGAATTGCATCCTTAGTTAAAATTACCTTGTCCAGCCTGACTTTAAAGAAAACCCAAAAACCCAGAAGTTGAAAAATGTTTTGTTTCGTGTTTCTAGAATTTTTCATTCTAGATTAACTGGCACTCTGTGATGAAGAATTCTGGAAATAGATTACCACACAAATCTACTGAAACATATTCTATACAGTTCCAATAAGGTCTTCGGTAGAGTTCCAATTCTGTCTAGCTGTAAAGAAGCCTTTTATCTTACAGAAACTGGTTGAACAGATTTGCAAGAAGCTAACGCAATACTTCTCACTTTTCACGTATTATAAAGAAATTTTGATGTGAGATATACCGTGGTTTTTTCTGTCCTCTTTTCCTGCATAGACATTATTAGTTGCTTTATAGACAAAACTCTTGTCAAGATGGACTTTGTCCAGCTACTGTGACAATTCTTACGGTATTTTTTTGTCATAAATCCACCAGTGTCAATGCAAGTGCACAAATATGGCGTGAGATCGTCGTGAGCTAGGGAATTGCTTCCTTCCTCAATCTGTTGCAGTGTCTATGGCCTAACTCCACAAGGATAGGCACATTTGTCTGAGGACATCATTGACAGACAGTGCTGTGGACCTATGATGCATTAGATAGAAATGGATCCTGTATGGCTCATTTACAGGATGAAATGAAAACATAATTATTATGAGATATTAAAATATATTTTTAATCTGCTGTTGGAATTCAGATTGTTATTTATCTCTCTCTGCACTTGTGAACTCTTGATTGATAACAAGTTTTGGATTACTCCATATATAAAAGACAATAACATATGGAGACAAATCCATGTTGAGGCCAGGTGACTCGAAAACTTCACATATTGAAGGAACTGATTTCACTCAGCATGAAGAAATGAAGGGTAAGGAAGCACCTCAGTAGGCTGAGGTGAAGAGAGTCAGATTTTTCTCTGACATGCTCCAGGATAGGGTAGGAGTCAACAAATACAGGATAGAATGAGGGAAATTTCAACTAGATGTGAGCAAAATATATGTACTCTGCCAGTATATGAAAGAGGATGGAGTCTGTGGCATTTCCATGCTTGCAGACAATCAAAACCCATCTCCACACCATCCTGAGCAACCTACTACCTGGCTCTGCTTTGAGCAAGCAGGGACTGCATTCAGTGGCCTCTTCCAACATGAATTACTTTGTCATACTATACTGTCCATGGCCATTTACCCTTAGAAATGGCGTTCATCTTGAAAAATCCTGACATTCTTGAAAGATTTACAAAGACTTTATATTCACTGGTTTACATGCAGATGGAAGAACCAAGCACCCATCAGTCTTATCCAGTTCAAGAATGTAAATTATCCTGGATTTTTTGTAAAATATCAAAGCAATCATAATCAACGTAGCATCAGTGTCAATGAGAAAAAGAATCCAACAAATAATACATGTGGATTTACAACAATTTGAGGGTTTATGCTTGAAGGATCTGTTAGTTGTTATTACATTTTATGCTTAACTAGCATTCAGGTTAAGTCTAAGATACTCACTAGAAGAATATCAGGATCAAAACTGTACGTATTGCTGTAGGTGTCTTTTTATAGTATGAAGATGAAGTTTAAAAGGAATTTTTAATTAGGTACTTACTTTAGTAATTTGATGTAGCAATTAAAATCCTCAATGGTACACAGTAGTTTTCTTTTGAGTCCCTCTGCCTTCCACTTATGGGTTGAGAAAAGGGGATTTCTTCCTTAATTACTTTTCCTAATTCTTTTTGTGTATACTTCATTTATCAGTGACATCATAAATCCTGTATTTAACAGTGGTGGTTTTGATCTTTTGTACCAACATTAGTCTTTGTGAAACTTTAGACTTTCACCTTGTTATAGCATACATAAGAAAATGAATGCATGTTTATATTTGCCAGCTTAATAATATGCAATAATTCATTTAGGAGCAGTAGGATATATGATGTGAAGTGTCAGGCTTAAACTGACAATGATTATTATATTTCACAACAAAACCAAAATTAAATATGACACATATCAAAATACCTATAAGTCAAATATACTGTGTCCTACACAATAAAAAGATTTTTGATGAACAGGATTGCATATTAAAACAAAACCAAGCTGCATACCTTAATAAAATAACATGTCCAAAAAGATGACGTCTCCATCCTTATAAGGACTAGAAAATCAGCAGATTTTATATAGAAGGGAAACTAAAGAAAAGAACTCACCATAAATAGCTAATATATTAAAGTAATCAGTCTAAGTTTTCTGGTTTGCATCCATATTACAGCATTTAATTTGGACTTAAATCTATTATTGGTGGTTACAAGATTTTTACATTTTTAAATTACTTTTTTCCTCAAAGTTCTACTATCCACAACATTGTTTGGTTCCTTTTAGGTGAGTAGAGAAGTGTGTGACCATGCTTCTCTCTCCTCTTTCCTTAGTTTCACTGAGTTTACAATTTAAACATCTTTAAAATTTCGAAGTTCATTTGAAACTGTTTCCATGGCATATTCAGCCTATCCTTGACTTTACAGAGATATCTTGGGCAATGCTACAGTTTCATGTGATTTTACTATGCTTATTTCACACAGTTTTTGATTCCACATATTATTAAATCCCTTTTAGTATAATCCTCTTAAAAAGAATTATTATGCAATCAGGTTATATGGCATTTTTTTGCTAGGGCAATGGTTATGATATCAGTTTGAGCAAAATCTGTCAGTCCTGACATGATCCAAAACATATTCCAGTTTTCACACTACCCCAAATTGTGAAGGTGGCTCCTAAGATAGCATTGCCCATCCAGAGAAAATTAGAAGTTTCAGTTGGTGAGCCATATTTCAATTTTTCAGACATTATAAACAACTTTTAAATGAAAGACTTATCCATGAGACAACCTGTCATATGTAGAACTTCTAAATAAAGATGTGCAATAAAGATGGGGTAAAAGGTAAAGGAAGAAAAGCCTGAAGTCTGCACTTAGAAGCCAAAGCTTGCTCCACATTTAGGGACTGTCTGGAAAGGAAATTGGTTTCTGGTGATAATTTAACTCCTTTCCTTAAGAGGAACCAATGCAGCAAAGAGTTTGAGAGCACAATCCTTCCCCATCACTGTCCCTTACTGTTTCAGCCTGATCCACATTCCATTCCATTCTATCACACAAAATGTCTGAAGGTAATGGCCTGGATATAGGAGCCATTCACAGCTAGGAGATGTTTCTGCAAAAACAGGGATATTTTATGAAGAAGAAATTATGGTTTCTTTTTGACTAGAGTGTAGCTGCCTAAATTATGTTAACTGGAGCAGAGTGCTTTAAAATACTGAACTGCTGTTTGTCCACTGCCACTCAAGTGATACACCCATGAGAATACACCTCCTCTCCCATAGAACTGCATACGTTTTCTGTGGAAATGTGGGATTAGAGAAAACAGCTGATGGGAAGGGGCTGCACTGTGCCCAGGCCTTGCCACTGCACAGACTCGGTGTGCAACATGCACCCAGCCCAGAGCTTCGGGCTCTTCCACAGCCTGTGCCTCGGCAGTGTGCCTCGGTAATGTGCCTCGGCAATGTGCCACAGTCCCACAGCGTTGCTGAAAAAGTACAGAGGTGCATGTCACAGCCAAAGGAAATCCTGGTTGTCCCTGCAGGTTTCAAGAACAGTACCAAATATCAAGAGCTGGCACTTTCACCAGCTGGGTGAACTCAACCATTTTCCAATGTTATTTGCAATGCAAATACATGTGGATTTCCATTCTTCTCATCCCAAAGCACTGAAAAAGGCACATGCAAATATTTAAATTCTAATGCTGAATTTTTGTCTCGTTCATTGAGTTCTCCACTTTTCACTCCCAACTTGGGGAATTAAAATGTTTCAGTATCTATACAGCTACTCAAAACAGCACCACACACAGTGCATGTGAAACAAATTGCACGAGTGGAACATCATTGTAGCTGTCACTGAATCGATTACTCTTTTCATTTATGAAGTGCACTTAAGAAAGAGGCAAAATGTTGTGAGAAGCAAGCACACAAAAGAGAGAATTGAATTAATTTTTTGAAAAGTCATGTTGGGGCAGATCACTCATGTGGAAACTCCTGTAGTCTCTGCTGTGTAACCAGGTGATTTCCCAGCAGCCCCAGCTGAAGGTGAGCACAAGATTCTGAACAATGAAAGAAAAAAATTGTTCTTTTCTGCTGTCATTTTGAGGATTTTCATAATCCTCATTGAAAAAGGTTCATATACAATACGTGTCCAAGGATGTAAAAAATTGCTTATTAAAGGAAAAGAAAAAAAAAAAGGAAAAAGAAAATGAAGATTCTGTGACCTGCTTAAAGCTGGGTAGTAGTTTTGTGGTGGAGAGCAGACTGCAGCTCAAAGTTCTCATCCAGGCTGACACATCTGAGCAGATGAGGGCAGAGAATGGAAGTATTTGGATCAGCTGGAGTAAAACCAACAGTACTGTGAGAACACGAGGGACATGAAAAAGATGAAGGTGAGTTTTTGACAGCAAGAGAAAGCAAGAAAATTACGTTTCTCTGCAGGTAAAATGCAAGGTGTCCCTAGTACACAAGTGCGTCTGAGGATGACAGCATGTCTCAAAGGTTCTTTTGGGGAGAGAGGTGAAATGTGGCAACAGAAGTTCTGTGAGTAGGTGTTAGGCAGTAGTAGAGCCAGCAGCATTGTGGGGGTGAGTATGAGTGTCAGCACTGGGAAGTACGAGAGTGAAGATTATGAGGAGATGTGATTTGCACTCCAGGAGAAAAAATATTAGGCAAACAAAGAAAAGCAACAGAAGGCAAGCAGAATAGCAGGGGGGAAATTGGCACTGTGCAGTTAGGTGGGGGAAAAATGTGCTCCATAAAAAGCCTGCTGATGAAAAGGTACTGATACTAAAGAAATTAACTGAAAGACAAATCACAAATCAAAGGAAGAAGCAGCAAACAAAGGTATTCCTGTAGAGGAGAAAAATAATGCTGGAATGAGAACAGATATAAGAAAACATAAACATGAATGAGAATATTATGATCCTGCAGCAGTCTTCAGGAATTATTCCTTACAGTATTTATGTAGCTAGGCAGGATTTTGAAAATGTGGATCTCAATCTGCATAGAAAATATCACATAATATTTGGGCCACAGACCATTTCCCTTTATCCTACTGCCTTTCATGTTTGCATTATCCAGTCACAGTATGAAATACAAAATTCATCCCCCACCACCTACCCACAGTACCTACAGTGAATTATCTATAGCTATTATATACTGAGACTTTTGAGGCAAAGGTGTCTCCCTCCTAGAGCTATTTGGGTGTCTATTTAAGGAAGACAATGTACCTGAGATATGCGTTTCATTAAGGTACCTTGGGTGAAAGGGATGACATTGTCAAGAAATTTTTCTTTTAATAATTATCAAAAGATAGTCACTATCTGTGATAATTGTCTGTGGTGAAACAAGTGGTTTCATTTGTGCAGACTATGTCATGACAGGCAATTTCAGCAGATACAAGGCATCTGCCAGCACTCTTCAGGCTCTTCCTGACGAATTGCTGCCCTGCAGAGCCATAAAGAGCAGGCTTCTCCTGCCAGCATCACAGGTAACATGACAGCACAATCATGCCTCCCTCAACTCCCTCTCTTGCCTCTGAGAAACCACTGTCAAAAACAGTGCACAATTAAGGCCATATCTTCCGTGTGAATTCATTGCCTACTCCGTGTTTCCCCTTATCTGGTCCTGTTGGGGTGGCTGCTCAACCCTGCAGCTGCCCAGGCTGGCACTGGGACCACCACATCAGGAGCAGCGTCAGCTCTTTACAACAGCAGCTTAGGAAGCACCTGGTTAAAAGCATGAGTTTCATAATTGAATAGTTTTTGCCGTCAGTTGGAAAGAAGATTTGTTTCTTCACATTTTGGTTTTACTGGGGAAGGACTATTTTCATTGCTACTCTGGAAAGCAGGGCTCATTTCTCTACGTTTCAGAGCAGAGGACATTAAATACCTGTGCAGCATGCAATATGTTAGGAAGATCAGGCAGTACCTTGAAATTACCTTTCTCCTTACGGCACATAACGATCTGCTCCTTCAGTCCTCAGTGGGCTACAGAATTCAATTACTCTCCTCCATCTCAAAGAGCACCAGCAGCAAGATATTGCTTCTGACTCAGTGTTTGCAGATGGGTAATATTATTGCCATAGTCTCATATTCCTGGGCCCTTATATGGGACTAAAGTGACATTTTAATCAATCATTTGAACATTGCTTGTGAGAGACACAGATTTGCACAGTGTTAACTTTAGGTCAGGATTCACTAGTCCTACAGACAGATTTAAGAATAGAAAAGACAAAAACTATTTACAAAGCACTTTATGACTGCTTTTCGACTGTCCTTGGGCATACCCTTCAGAAAGGGTTATGCCTGTATGTAATGCATACATGTAATGGTGGTGCTACTTCAGCTGAAGGTACTAAACTCTGCAAGTGTTTCCACTACAGGCGAGGGTTAACCTGAGACATTTCACCCATAAGATGGCATTTTCTCTGCAAATCACTGGCAAATGTCCATATTTTTATAATTTAGACTAATTGAAGGCAGAATCTCAAGGACCAGTAGGAACTGGAATCAAATTTTGCTGAGGGTTAACATTCGTAAACATAGAAATCTTTGAAAAAACTGTATCAGTGTATTTTGAGGAAAGCTACTTTTTCCTATGAAAAGAACACATATAATATCCCTTGGGTTCTTTACGGACAATGGAGTGTGCTGAACCTGAGCAGAAGATAAATCAGTTGAATTTGAGATTAATTTCTGAAAATGCAAGGCCTATAGCCATTCGTGTTTGTTTCAACAGTTGCAATGTAGAAAAAGTCCAGCTCCTTTGAGAGGTTTCAGCATAAATATGAAACGTAATAAATTTTATGGTACTATTTGCAGTGCAGCATATCTTGGAGCCCTGTTTATTTACTGTTACACCTGAGACAAACACAAGCAATGAAAGAGCCAATGCCCCCAAGAAAACTTGCACTGAAGAAAACATAATCACCTTTGCAAGTTGGAAAATATAAAATAGTCTCAAAACTTTAATAGATTATAAGAAAAGGCAAGGCAGATTACTAAAACAAAACAAAACAAAACAAAAAATAGGAGATATGGTCTTTTGCTTAGCTTAATGATATATTTTACTTGGAGAATGACACAGTTTTAACCCTCTGAGAGGAAAGATGATATATTCAGATAGTTCACTGTGTAACACGAACAGCTGTAGGCCAAGGATGCGCAAGTGGGTGTGGCAAATATCTACAGAGTTGTATGAAAATCCTCTTGAGAGAATAGAATCTATTCCATCTTTTAAAATTCGATAATAAATTTAAGTGTTTTAATTACCCTCAAATTATTTGTATATACATGTATGTATCTGTATACACGCCTCTCATACTTTATTGTTTTGAATACCAAGAAATAAGATCAGAAGATTAAAGCACCCGTGGACTGACAAAGCATATTTAGGAAAATGACAGGGAAGTCAATTTAATGGGATGGTGGGGAACAAGGCAAAGTTCTCACTCCACTTGAAAGCTTGAGCTTGTATTAGTTTCAGACCACAGCACTTTTCAGCAGTGGCCGTTGGCATCCCAAAACTTTCTAAGTTTTTGGGTAGGTACACTATGACTTTAAAGAATATATGACCCAATAAGTAGGTTTTACGTCTCCTTCAAAAACAGAAATCATAAGGGATGTGCTATTCAACAGTCACCTGCTGAGCCCACCATGCTGCAGGCAGCCCTATGTGAATTAAGTAGAGATGCAGAAGCAGCCCATTTATGATCTAGCAATGTGAAACATCACTCAGAGCCCAGTCCCCACTACACATGATTCACAACAGTGAAGAAGTCTTCAAAGGCTGTGAATGCTCTAAAAAATGAAATCAAGTTTTCTCCTCAGTCACCTGATCAGTCTAGATCTAAGAAAGTGCTACAGAGGGACTAATAAAGTCACACAGAGCTGAGGACATACCTGTTTGTCTGTGTCTTGTGTACCTACCTTGACAGGGCACTGAACCTGAGCTGTTAGAAATTCTATGATTGTATGTTTCTAAATAGCTTTCAGCCAGGCAGGTGGCTTTAGCCCATCCATCAGCACCCATCCAGATATCCTGTGGGCTAAAAAGCATGAAACCCAGGTGGTATAATAGGCCCTCCATGGCATGACATGGGTGTGATCGAGTGCACGTGAAATCCAGCTCTTGCCTAGGCTTGGCTAGTTTTCCTGCAGTAAAAGCCACTTTAGGTGCTTAGCTAGGAAAGCTGGGCTTCCTCCCCTTCCTGTGGAGCACCTAGAAGGCTGCTCAAACTTCATGTGGTGAGGGGTCTGAAACTGATGTGAAGAGCCTCACCTACATCCTCTTCCCTTGTCCAACATGTCATCTCAACAAAATTACAGGTTTACACAAAATATGAAAACACACTTAGGAGAGTCCTCAGTAAAATAACTGGAGGATGATTCATATACCTCCATCTTTAGAAGAAAAATAACAACAGAAAGCTGACATTTCTGGAACTCTGCAAATCCACCTCTGGACTGGCATTAGACAGGTTCAGTTCTCTAGCTCATGACAGCCACCTTGTCATACCTTCGTGTCCAGAGGCAGAGCAGATGCCCATGACACAGTATTAACTGTTTTGGTTTGTGAAGTCCTGGCAAGAGGACCAGGACATCTTCTGTATCAGCTGTAAGAATGACCGGAGTCTGATCCAGAGGAAATACAAAACTGCCTAACGTGGCAAAGCCCTGACTTAGAAAAATACAGAAATATATACCTAAGTGTAAGACTAGTACATGACATAAAGAAAATCCACGGGACTATGCAAAGTATAGTTCATGTATATGGGGACTACATGGCTTCACACATCTGTTAAGAGGACTGAACATTATTTTTAAATTGAGTGGTTTATCTGAAGTGAAATAGAATCTTGTTTAATTTTTTTATTTTATCAGAGCTGGACAAATTACATTTAGTCTCCCAAATGTGATCAGCAGTTTTAAAACTTAGCTGATCCTAATCCTCTTCCATAACTCTGCTCTGCCCTGGATATCATCCCCTGACCTTTGTGTCACAGCACTTTAAAAATGTGCAACTGCTGAACACATCACACTGCAGACTGAAGCATGAATGTGTATCAGCTATTCTTGTTGGCCTGCAATGCTCAGAGGTCCTCTCTGAAGGGTAAGTTACATCTCCCACAGAGCCTGAGTGACTGAGACAAAAAATACAACAGTAAAGTAATAATGTAAAGTTACTTTAGGCCTAGGAGGAAGATCTACTTTTTAGATCAGCGGTGGAGATGCTGTAAAAAACATACCAGAAAGAGCTGGAAAAGCATTCAGCCTCGTGAGAAGGGAAAGAAATGGAAATGGGACAAATGGACCTAAACCAAAAGAAGAGCAAAATTTCACTATCATGTCTGTGGTTTTTGTCAAATTGCATTTCCTTATTTTTTTTACTTGTGGAAACACTTTTCTCTGAACTCCATGTTACAGGATGGATTTTCAGCTCCTTTTTGTTAAAACAAAAGGAAAGTTGTCTGTGACATACATTCTAGCAGTTGAAAAGCCATTAAAAATTATAAGACTTATGATGCAAGGCTATTAGAGACCAAAAGGAAAGGTTCATGAACTGTAAGCAGTCAGCCTCACTTCCAGAGGCAGTTATCACAGAGCTTAGTTTCATATGAAACCTCCCATCGCACCAAATCAAGTCAACCTAGAGCTCTTTGCTGCCTTATCATACATTATGAATAAAGAAGAGGTAAAGAAGACAGAATTCATGAAAGTAAAGAAACCAACAACAGTTCTAGAGAAAAGGACCATTTCCTGCAGTCTGACTTATGTAAAAGACAAATGCCAGTACTGTTTAAACATTTCACTCTCAGACCCATATATCTCTGAATTCCACATTGAAGGTGTAGCACACTTGACGGACCTCACAAGAGGGGAAAGGAGAGAGAAGAGCAAAGAAAGCAATTCACAGGAAATGTTCGGCTACCGCTGAAGTGGGAGAGCATGCTATCCTCAGGCCTGCTGCTAACAACCTTTGGGGTTGCCTGCACAGACAAACACAGAAAGCTGCAAGCGGGTTTTGCCCAGAGTGAAAGCTGGCAGATGATCATAACCAAAAGAGGTAATAGGAGAGGGGCAAGTCCCCCCCACCCCCAGAACAAAGGGATTGTTTTACAGTGGAATTGCTATGGAAATACCAGAATGAGCTGAGAAAGAATTTCACAAGTTTCCTTGTGAAACACTGCAGTTCCTCAAGTGGGTGCTGCTAAATCCACTTCTGTGCTTCATAAACTAAATTACAAACACAAACATTAACCAGAGAGATGATTAATTTTCTTCTTCCAAACATTAACCTCTGAAATTTTAACTGTATCTTAAATACAGGTGAAAAGATCACACAATCTAAATGATAGGTGTGGTTTAGCACAGCAGCCAGCTAAACACCACATAGCTGTTTGCTCACTTCCCAGAGCGGGATGACAGGGAGAACTGGAAAAAAGGTAAAACTTGTAGGTTAAGATAAAGGCAGTTTAATAGCATAGAAAAGGAAGGGAAAATAAAAACAAGAATAATAAAAAATATACAAAACAAGTGATGCATAGCGAAACTGGTCACCACTCACTGACCGATGCCAGTTCCCAAATAGTGGGCTCCCACCCACAGCCAACTCCCACCCACAGCCAACTCCCACCAGTTTTTTTGTTCAGCATGGTGTTGTACAGTATGGAATATACCTTTGGGCATTTGGGGTGAGCTGTCCTGTCCTCCCACACCTTCTGATGGCCTCCCATCTCCTTACTGACAGGACAGAATGAGAAGACTTAGAGAAAGTGCTGCTCACCAACAACTAAAACATCAGTGTGTCACCAGCATAATTCTCATACTAAATGCAAGACACAACTGTACCATCTACTAGGAAGAATATTAATTCTATTCCAGCTGAAACTGGGATAATATCCTCTCCTTACTCGATAAACCATATATGTAATGCCCAAACCCCCCGCTTTCCAATACATCCTAATTAATCATCATCACCTTTCCTGTCTTTTGATATACACGCAGAGGTATAGTTTCCTTAGTCTGTGGGTAGTCTCGTGAATTCATTTAGTCCATGAGTTTGGGCTCCATCTGTCACAGCAGTCCTTTAGGGCAGGAAAGATGATCTGTGATGCTGGATGCTGAAGGCAGTTCTGGTTCTGTCACTGCTGAGCTTGTCTGGTTCTGCCATCACTGAACTTCCACTGTTTTCATCAGAATTCATTTTTCATTAATCCAGATAATTTTTACTGTAATAATGTTGATATGGCATATAACAATCGTAGTGGAGATGACATACAGTATTATGCAGCAATTAACATCTTACAATTCAAATAATTGTCCAGTCTTAGCCAAAATCAAATCCCCTTGAGGTATACATCAGAGTTCCCCATCCTCCTGCATTATCCACCAAGTGCACCCAGATCCTTGAGCAAATGAATTCCTGTGGATGGATTTGCCACTGCCTGAGGCAGGAATAACCCAGAGTGACTTCCCCAGCATATTTTTAATGTGCTCTACGGGAACTTTATCCCCTTCTATAGTACACGAATGTTTTGATTGGGCAGGGCCAGCTCAATTGGCAGATCACCTAGTGCTGACTAGCCAGGAGGCTTTTGCTAAATGTACATTCCAGTGTTTGAATGTGACCCCAGCAGTCATTGCCCTCAGTGTAGTGTTAACAGTTCGTTATATCATTTGATTTTCCTTCGCCTGGGTGGATCCTGTTCGGCCCCGTAGACCAGTGTGTCTCTAAGTGGCATAGCAAGTGACTGACCATATGCCCTCTTAGATTACGGGGGTTTCATTCTGTTCTCCATCCCTGTGTTCCAGCTCAGAGAGCTGAGTATCCCAATAACAACTGATCTTACTATTAAAAACTGAGGCAAAAAAGGCATTATGTGCCTCAGCCTTTTTCTCTTTATCACAATTTTTAACCCCCACATCCAGTAAATGATGAGATTTTCCTTAGTCCTCCTTTCGTTGCTGATATATTTGTAGAAACATTTTTTATCATCTTTTATGTCAGTAGCCAGATTAAGTTCTAGTTTAGCTTTTCTAATTTCCTTCCTGCACAACCTCACAACATCCTTGTAGGCCTTCTGATTTGCTTGCCCCTTCTTCTAAAGGTCATGAACTCTCCTTTTTTTCCTGAGTTCCAGCCAAAACTCCCTGTTGAGCCAGGTTGGTTTTCATCCCTGCCAACTTGTTTTATGGCATAAGAGATGGCCTGCTCAATGCAGAGGCCAGATGCTCTGCTTCCATTGCTGTAATCAACCCCACAGGGCATTTGCCAACATCCATGAGTCAGTAGAGATAAAGCACTGTCTGCTTTTCTCAGTCAGCAATGTCTAAAGCCAGCTGGATGGCCTTCTCTTAAGCAAATTGGCTCTATTCACCTTCTGCAGCAGTTTCTGGGACTTGTCATGTAGGACTCCATACAGCAGTTTTCCACTTCCGATAAATTCCTACAACAGGACCGATCAGTGAACAGGGCATATTGCTTCTCATTTTCTGGTACTTTATTACACATTTGGACATCTTCAGCACATGTCACCTCCTCCTCTGGTGATACTTCAAAATCTTTGCCTTCTGTCCACTTCATGATCACTTCCAGGATTTCTGGGCAACTGAGGTTTCCTAGTTGAGCCTATTGTGTGGTCTCTGTTCTTTGAACATCCAGCCTAGCACTAGCAGTCAGGATGCCAAGAGGAGCTGCTCTTTAGTACAAATGATTTCCAATTCAACTCAAACCCTTTCTTAAGCAGACAATATCTCTTTTTCAGTTGGAGTATAACAGACTTCACGTCTTGTGTATCTCCAAATCCTAAAATCTAGTGTTTAACCTCAAGTCTCCCCTGGTACTTTCTGACAGAGACTGCCAGTAGGGCTATTCTCCCTGGCTGTGGGGCACATATCTTACATCTTGTCGTCACCAACTGATCCAAGGACTACTGCATGATTTCCTTTTGATTTGTTCAAAACCTTGTTGTTGCTCAGAGTCCCACACAAAATTTGAAATTTTTCTTTTCTTAGGTCACTGGATAAAGTGGACTTGCAATCAGGCTGAAATTTAGAGTATGCCTAAAAACCCAGAATGCCTGAGAGAGCTTGTGCTTCCTCTTTGCTAGTTGGTGGAGACGTTATTTTTTTGATCACATCCAATAGGACCTCACGAAGTTCACCTTGATGTTGGATGCTAAAAACTTTATTCATAAAAACTGAATGTCCTGTGAGGGTTCCTTGACCTTACTTCACTTTATGACCAAACCAGCTTTCAGAAAGATTTGAATTATTTTCTTCCATTTTCCAAACATTTCTGTTACTGCATTGCCCCATATCATCAATGCATTGGAGGTATTGCAGAGTTTCACCCCTTTCCAGTGCAGTCTGGATCAGTGCATGGCAGATGGTGGCGTTGTGTTTCCACCCCTGGAGCTCGTGTCCTCTTCAGCTTCCGATGCCACCCAACCTCCTCACTGGTGGTGCATCATGAGAAGTTGAAAAGTCCTTGACTTAGGGTA